>MJUU01043639.1:0-35508 GCA_002080025.1 Modiolus philippinarum | reverse complement strand
ATCCCTAAATCCAAAAATGTAGGAGGAGTTTGAGTCACAAGAAAAGTGTGACGGACGGACGGACGGACGGACGGACGGACAGACGGAGGGTATAACATTATCCCCGAACTTTCTTCGAAAGTGCGGGGATAACTAGGCATTCTGTAGTAGGTATCAACACTGCGACTGAAGATTTTACAGATTTGTAGTATTGTGAAAGACAAAGATACACAAATTATAAATATCTTGAATCACAATGTATTTTTTAGTTTTATCATTCTATTATCAATATATGGAAAAGACCTCTTTAGTAAAGATAAAGACGTCAAACCTTGAGAACGTAAAAACGATCCTTTCATAGTTTCCATAGAATATTTTAGTCTAAAAATGTATATGTATACATGTATATTTGCAAATTTTCAGATATTTGCTGCTACAAATGGTGTTATACCTGTTGTTGGAAAACGAAAAAGGACAGATCATTGTACAAAATGTTGTTATGACGACCTGTGTAACGACAATTGTGGTCGATTGAAACCATCGCTGCCAACGTCTGTTGCATCCACATCTCTCAAAACAACATTTACTACGCCCCTAAATACAAAAGGTAAGTGACTACAGAAACGCTGAATTGGAAAATTTGAGAGCAGCATCGATGATAATAAAAGAGGCATTTTCTTTGAGGTCATGGATACTGTTGCAAGTGGATATAAACATTAGACACGCTTTTCAGGTCACGTTTTACATGTTTTCGCTGTCAATCGTTTTGATTTTAATGTGAGATACGCAATGTAATACCAAATTGATAAATTCGCGTTAATAACAAAAGAACAAAGCCTTGATTCAATGAAAAGCAGAAAGACATGCGACATCGTTGTCCTTGTATGTCTTTTGTCATTTTATTGTTTTTCTTGTGCAGTTCCCTGATGGATTGTGGTATGTGGTTGTAATGTTCGGCCATTGTAAGTGTTTCCTGTTATCTTTTCTTCATTAATCCACAGAAGAAAACGAAAATGAAGATACAACATTCAAATCATAAGCATATTTAGTGTGAACTACAGAAACCGTAAGTGAAAACAGGTGCTCCGCCGGAAGGGTAAGCATGTCCTGCATCGCATACGGCATCTGTATTTAATTAATCCGTATTTTCCCTCTGTCTATTGCTCACAATTTTTCACTGCCATCATGTTCATGTCATTCAGTTAAATTATTTAAAGGAATGAACTACTTTTTTTCCATTTAAGGCCCTAGAAGAGGGTCGTTTGTACTTTTATATCTTGTTTTAGGTTCTTATTATTTACCGGTATTCAGAAATGATAATCTCTGTTGCGCAGTCTTATAATTAAAAAGATGCTATATTTTACTACAAAATCTACTTGAGATTTTAAATTCTATATCGTTAGCACACTATAACAGCATTAACAAATTCCACACTCTACACTACTATTCCTCATGAACAACTAAAATCTCGGCTGAAAGGTTTGATTCATAGATGTTTCTTACGAAAGAAAGGTTAACGAAGATATAGGTACATTGTTGCAGGTAGACAAGCCTACTTTGTGAAAAATGACTCCGAATCGGAGAATGAATATACAGAGGAAGAAGTGATTAAAATGTTAGAGTTTCTGATCGACAATATATTTGTCCAGTTTGGAGGACTTGTCTTTCAACAGACTATTGGAATTCCTATGGGCACAAACTGTGCACCTCTCCTAACCGATCTGTTTCTCCACTCTCATGAGGCCGAATCCATCGAAGGACTTCTTCAAACTAACGATAAAAAAAACTGGCTTAATACTTCAATTCTAGCTTCCGTTATATAGATGATATTTTGTCACTAAACAACCCTCGCTTTGATGATTTTCTTCAACTGATCTATCCAAAAGAACTCGAAATCTTACAGAGACTTCCGCATCGGCGTCATTTCTTGACCCTCATCTTGAAATTGACAGAGGTAGACTTTAAAATAAGCTGTACGACAAACGCGATGACTCACTTTTCAAATAGTCAAATTCCCTTTTCTTTGTAGCAACATCCCAACAGCGCCGACATACGGAGTTTACATCTCCCCGCTCATACGCCATTCAAGAGCCTGTGTTCGGTACAGTGATTTCCTTGATAGAGCCCGGTTGCTCACACATAGGCTACTTCAACACGGGTATGTTACCCAAAACTTGAAGTCATCCCTCCAGAAGTTTTACGGTCGACTTCACCATCTTGTGGCCCGCTATGGGATATCTGTTTCCAAGATGACAACAGGTCTTTCCCTTTAAAGCTCAATTGTTGTTTCATCTCACGGATTTGCCTTTACTACCGGATTTAACATGTTCAACACGGCGGGTGTCTTATAAGAAGAAGGAGATGCTTACTCTACCGATGCACCTGATCTCACTCATGGTTTTTATTTGGGTCCGTGTTGTTTATCTTTGTTTGTATGTGTCTTCATTTTTCTTTTCTGTGCCGTGTTCATGTTGTGCCTCTGTTTCCTTGTTTTTCCCGATGTTGCCATTCTTCGTTTTGGATTGACGGTTCGGTTCTTATTTACTTTATATTTGATCACTAGGAATATTTGATAGTGGTAAAATAAAAGAACACAAATATATCAAAGTTTACATGTAAAACAACATATTATTTCGTTGAAAACTAAGGAGTATCTCCCTCATGCAAAGCTCTGCCCTTAGCTGATTTTTATACGTTTAGATCACATTGGTTATTTGTTCTCTATCAGTTTTGAAACATCTTTGAGTTTATGGTCTTATCTGCACTGAAGAGACATAACTTGTCGAAACAACGGCAGTAGAATACCGAAGGAACAAAGCACAAAATTACACAAATCAAAGTCCAGAGACAAGGCAAAAGCAAGAACACCAAAAGACGGAAGACCAAAGACACCAGATGACTACAAAACACACAAACATTACATATACAACACAAAAAACTAAAGCACTAACAGTGTGAACTCTCAAAAAACAAGAGTTACATCAGGTGCTCCGGAAGGGTAAGCATGTCCTGCTCTGTACACAGCACCCGTCACACGGTCAGTGAAGCATGTGCATTGAAAGATCTGTTAGGTAATGCGCATATACAGAATTCAAATTCACAGTCACCGCGGTATTTATTTATTTGTTAAAACACATTCGCTGGGATTGTGGCTGTATCTTAGAGCAAACCACTTTTTTTCCTTTTTAGGAATATTCCTATTTGTATTTTGTTTTAATTCTATTTCCAGATTATGGCAGGAAAACCTTCCTTGTAACATTTATCCAGAATTATCATACAGCAAACCCTCAATTGATTTATATAATGCCAAATGAAAATCAGGATGGTACATGTATTCTGATGTCACCTTATAACTCCCTCAATACAACCTTAGACATTAAAAGAAACGTAGCAACTACATACAGAGCAAGCCAGTCATTAGAACTGACAAATGGAATGAGTCATAAAGGTATTTATATACGATGCAACGTCGCTGTGACAGTAATAGCGTTAAATGAAGAGAGTGGATCAACCGATGGTTTTTTTACTCTACCCATTGACATGTTGGGAACAGAATACATCGTGCCATCGTATAGTTCAGTGCGTCCAAGTATAGCTGGTATTGCTTCGCCTTATAATAATACAAATATTACAATTAATTTAAGATTGAAGAGTGGAAATTTCGTATACAACGGTGTAAACTATTATAATGGATCAACGTTAAGATTTAAAATGGAATCCTTAGATACGTTTGAAGTAGCTGTCAATGGAGATATAAGTGGTACATATATTAAGTCGTCAAAACCGATTGCACTTGTATCAGGTGACTCGTGTGCCAATGTTCAAGGCACTGGATGTAGCCATTTGTCAGAAATGATACTTCCTATTTCACAGTTTAGTAATTTTTTCATTATACCTATGCTAAAACAGGGTTATTTTGCTAAAATAAGAACATTTTCGAATATAACAACCCCTTTAGTGCTCACAACTAAACAAAATACGAAGCAGACATTTACTCTAGTTAACAAAAAATATCAGCAATATGATTATAATGATGTCTTAGCCGTGTCAGCGTCCGAAAACATTCTTCTACAGTTATACAGTATTCTTGATCTTAAAGGGGCAGGCGCATTTATGATGACAATTCCCGGAATCGACCAATATTTAGATTCATATGTTTTCAACGTTCCAGATTTTCAGTTCAAAAGTTCGCTTAGTTTTATAATTAAATCAACGGAAGTAAACGGCATTCGATTTGACGGGAAACCACTAGGGAAGATACAATCAACAATTACTAATATCACATTAACAGGAGAACAATACTCTACATTTTGGTACGATGTTACACCAGGCATGCACACAGCGGACCATATCAACAATATTCCGTTTGCTTTATTTGTCTATGGAAGCAGAGGCGATAATGACGGGTACGGATATTTAGCGGGAATACGACAATAGAAAAGAAATGAATAATTTGACATAATCATATTGTGATTTGTTTAAATACCCACAATTCAATTGATTCTGCAAACGGGGCTTATTGTTGAAGGCCTCATAGTGACTTCAAGATGAAGAACATCAATAAAAGCGTTGTTCCTTTACTTGGTTATACCATGTACTTGTAGAGACTGCGTCTCATGTGCATTTACTCCATATCCTTTCATTGTTTACTAGAGGGTTTGAATTACAGAATTTCTGTTAATTCAGAAGTTGCTTTCATTACTCTTCTTTTGTTTTATGTTATAAAGAGCTATACGATATGTTATTAGTATACAGTTCATTCTGACTGTGCAGTAATTGCGAATTTTTGACATTGGAATTGGCAAATGACAAATAGTACTAGATTAATTCTAATTAATGAAAAAAAACTTTTAAAAAGGACAAGGTACAACATCATAATAAACAACGGTAGTACACATATCTATATATATATACTAAGGAACCGAAAACCGAAGAACACCGAAGGAATATAAGATGCGGAAATAACAAAAATAAAATCCAAAGATTGCGAAAATGAGAACCCAGAAAAACAATGATATTTGACAGCTACAAAACACAAAAATAAAAACATAACATTCAAAACAGAGACACTTACAGTGTGAACTTTCATTTACACTAAAGATGAAATCAGGTGTTTCGGAAGGAAAATAAAATAAAAAGGATAACAGGAAACGCCTCCTTGGCTGCAAAAAAAATCCATTAACATGCCAAAATGTACCATTTCTAGTTTTTTAAGCAGCACCAGGCGCACGGTCAGTGAGTTTATTCACGGTAAATTAAAATTAGTTGGTCAGATCTGGCAATACATGAACCTAGCTGAACATAAAAATACAAAATACATTCAGTAGTTCAGCTATTGACCATTATTATAAGTTGTGTGTCCGGCAGGTGTATAAAAGGCTAACTGTCAGGTTTATGTAAACGATGGCAAAAAAGTTATCGGCAAAAACAGGAAGCAGATAAGTGATGGACTTGAAAAGGTGAAACACAGTACAACTCACCATACAAAAGCATATCAAATATTAAATCTTACTACATACACAAGCTGAGATATCCTTTACGAAAAATTTCAATATGGCTAAGATTTGAACAATTGACTTAATCGTTAAACAGGAAGTGGTATCCTGACAGGTGTGAAAGCAAATTCCCAGATCTAACATGATCATATAAAGCTTGTGACAAAATTTCAGATTTGTATCATTAACCATTACAAAGAAAACTTTGATGAAAAAGTACTTATAATGCTACAATTGCCAAAAATGAAGAAATCGGTAAACAGTATGTAGTATCGCGATAGGTCTGAAAACGCAATCCACATTTTGGTAAGTTCATACAAAGTTTGTGAATTTTTTTCCCCAAATCACGAGATATCTCGATCCCCTAGGCTATAAAAAGGGAGGACTGCTATATGGTGAGATCTGACCAATTACAAACAATAGAAGGATATGCATAACATAATTATAACAAAAGAAGGATTGATATTACATTATAAAATAGGACAATTCCTTTTCTGATGATTCTTCTTATACATCAAGTTTTTTTTTAGAAATTCAAGAAACAAACATCAAAATGTGATCTGACCACCTGTTTATATTGCCCACATCTCACTAGTTTATAACGACAAGTTTTCTCACAATCGACTTTATGAGTGCCTATGTTTGTCTATATGCTGTGATTGTCCACCAGCTGGGGACACTGGTGCTTTTGTCGGGCAACGGATGACAGTGATTGTAAGAACACTTTGCCAGTTTCCTTTATGTATGTTGACAATCACGCATACATGGCCAGAAAAAAACATTGATGTAGTGTTGCTTGACATCTAGCAATGAATTTCACCCACACCGGTGCTAGGGGCCGTCTTGAACTTACTACGAGGTATGGGCAAAGCTCATTGTTGAAGGCCTCATGGTGACTTCAAAATAAAGAACAACAATAAAAGCGGTTTTTTACCATGTATTTGTAGAGACTTCGTCTCATGTGCATTTACTCCTAAAGTGTTTAACAACATTGATTTTGAATACTGTTGAGCTTTTTCAAAGGTAGAATTATAAATTTTCTTCTACAAATGAAAAATATGACTATACCCTGGGTAATTATATATTGTAATCACTGAATATTTGTTTTAATTCGGAAAATTCCTTATATAGTGCGTGAGATATGATGTCATAGGGAGACAACATGACGTTATTTATAATTACTGGGGAAAGTATAATTCATATTTGAACATTACAGACAAATATTAACCAATTTATAACAAAATAACCATTTCGACATTTTTCTCTTTGGTATCATCTCATGATGACTTAAACTTGATATTTACATATTTAACTATTTAACTGTTTAATTACATAATTATCTCATTGCTAGATTTTAGAAAATAAAATCATGTCGAGTATAAAATGCAGAGAAACTCGATTTTCCTCAGCAAAAACCCGTGCGAGAGATGTATGCTCTATATACATTTAAGTAATAGTGTACTTGTGTTTGAGAGAATTTCTCATATGGGTGCACTATCATACTTTCAAATTTTGGCCTTTTTATTTTTTGTATGAAAAATTGTTATTCTGACCTCTTGTTTATTGTGCCCACATGTCATGGTTTTATTATACCAAGTTTTCTCACTTTTGACTCGATGAGTTCCCTATATTTATTCGAGTGTTTCGATCGTCTTTTGTAAGTCTTTTTGTCGGGCAACGGATGACAGCAATTGTAAGAACACTTTGCCAGTTAATTTTGTGTTTGTTGACGACCCCGAATCCATGTTTATAAAGTCATGAATGTAGCGTTGCTCGACATCTAGCAATGAATTCCACTCAAACCGGTGCCTGGGGCCGTCTTGAACTTACTGTGATGTATGGGCAAAGCTCATTGTTTAAGGCTTCATATTTTCTTCAAGATAAAGAACAACAATAAAAGTGTTGTTCCAGTGATTTTTACCATGTATTTGTAGAGACATTGTCTCATGTGCATTTACTCCATATGCCTTTATTGCTTATTTTAGACACAAGTTTGCCTCTCATGCAGTGTGGATTCCGTAAAAAAAATTCCCCATGCGAGAGACGTATGCTTTATATACATTTCAGTTATGGTGTACTTGTGTTCAAGAAAATTTATCATTTTTATGCACTATCATGCTTTCAAATTTTAGCCTTTTTATTTTTGTAATGTAAAATTGTTATTCTGAACTCCTTCCTGTGTATTGTGCCCACATCTCAGATTTAAAAATATTTACATCGCATCTACCCCACTGAACTTGAAAGTAAAGAGACAACCGATACACACAATTTTGCTTCATGCCTTGACCTTTTGTTATACATTGCCGAACATGGGCGTCTGAAATCTAGATTATATGACAAACGTGATGATTTTGACTTTCCAATTGTGAACTTTCCCTTTCTCCGAAGCAATATACATGCCTCTCCAGCATATGGAGTGTGAATCTCACAATTAATTCATCACTGTAGACCTTGCAGTTCATACAGTGACTTTGTGGAAAGAGCAAAAGAGCTGTCACAAAACCTACCGAGTCAGGGATTTTTTTCAGTCTTTGTTACTTTCGTCCCTTCAGAAATTCTATGGCCGTCACCACGACATCATAGATAGATATGAAATGTCAGTTTCAGAAATAAAAACTAACATTTTCAGCTGAATTCACGTCTTCACGGACTTGACATTACCGTTTTTGACTTTATTCTGGATTGAATTACTGATAGTGTGACGGGTGCTATATACAGAGCAGGACATGCCTACCCTTCCGGAGTACCTGATGTCATTCTGTTTTTTTAAGAGTTCAACTTGTTAGTGCTTTAGTTTTTTGTGTTGTGTATGTAGTGCTATTGTAAGAACACTTTGGCAGTTAATTTTATGTTTGTTGATCCGGAATCCATGTTTATAAAGTCATGGATGTAGCGTTAATGTTGCTCGACATCTAGCAACGAATTCCGCTCAAACTGGTGCTAGGGGCTGTCTTGAACTTACTTTGGGGTATGGGCAAAGCTCATTGTTGAAGGCTTCATGGTAACTTCAAGACGAAGAATAACAATTAAAGCGTTGCTCCATTGCTTTTTACCATATATTTGAAGAGACTTTGTCTCATGTGCATTTACTCCATATCCCTTCATTGCTTATTTGCTATCAGCAACCCTAGGTTCTTGACACGAAACCAATAGTTTCCTGGACTAAGCTCTACTTTTGTGCAGCAAACGCGAGTTCCCCTATAAATGCATGCAAAGCTCAGCATCCAATGGATTTTTAGAGCCGAAAAAAATGTTCGCGACCAAATGTTGGTTTTTCATAAAAACAGGTTTTACTGTGAGAAGGCCAAAACATTTTTTTAATATGGTGGCTATGTAGTTGTATGATTAATCCTACCTCCCTGTAATTCATCTTTTGCCTACATTTCAGTAATGAGTGAATGAGTACTCTAGAGCCATTTCAGTATAATTATATACACTCGATCGTCATTGTTTTGACATAAACTCTGAAATATACTGAACATCAGAAGAAACACACCACTAACGTGCATTACTTTGTACCTTAAAATTCAAACTGTAATATCTCTTCAAATACTTGTGAGAACTTATTGAAATTTTTACAAAATGTTTCTGTAATTATGTTAACACCATTTTGAAAACAATGAATATTTTTGAATACTCCATTTTCAGTTTCTCAAAAAATCACTTTTTCACCCAAAATGCAAAAATGACTTAAAACAATGAAAATTTAACCCTTGTTGCTCTTACTTAAAAACATGGACAGAAATAATTGTTATGGTGACTCCACAGAACAAATTTTACAACAAGACTGTCATACTGAAAGCAATTCTGTGACTTTCCATTCGTTCAGTTTCCCTACAAATTGTTGCTGTAGCTTCATTTTCAAATTTGTTTTGACAAAAATCGGCTCGTTTGTTCTCGACCTTCGGAATTAAATGAAAATACATGAAGATTTAATAAAGTTTAAATATTTCAGAAGCTTGACGCCATGAAAAAAGTGTTGCGTTTCATCTCATGTTCAGAATACACCAAATTAACATTGCGTGAAGAGGAGATGCAACGGTTGAAAAGGATTCAATAAGTCTAATGTCACCTGCATAATCTTTTGCTTCAACCTCATATGGTATGTCATTTACAGACCAATTGGATCGGTTAGTCTATTTTTTGTGGACTCGTAAAACTCATGAAATAAAAGAAGCTAGATCCTTAAATCTCCCTTATAAATGCATTGATGATGTTCTTCCCATTATTAACGCATCTCTTGCTATATGGTTCCCATCAATATCCTCCAAAAAGAGATAAAGCTTTTGCTATATGGTTCCCATCAATATTCTCCAAAAAAGAGAAAGGCGCTAGATCCACATCTTTTTGGGGAATTACATCTCGAATTTGACGAAAATGGTCGTCTTAGTTCTAGTTTACAAAACAACGGCAGTAGAATACCGAAGGAACAAAGCACAAAATTACACAAATCAAAGTCCAGAGACAAGGCAAAAACACACCAAAAGACGGAAGACCAAAGACACCACATGACCACAAAACACACAAACATAACATTTACAACACAAAACCCAATAGATCTGATCTTCATTTGTTTTGGACTTACAATCCGAATTTGACGAAAATTGTCATCTCAGTACTAAAATTTACGACAAAAGGGACGATTTCAATTTCAAAATTATCAATTTCACTGATATTAGCAGTAATCTTACGGAATGTATGTTTCACAATCGATTTGTTATGCGAGAGCTAGCACGAATTATAAGGACTTTGTCATCAGACATGGTTCTCTTCATGGCCGCCTCTTTCTTGTGGAAAATTTGAAGTTTCAGTCCGAACTGTGATTCATGTTTCTTTTTTTTTTTTTTGAATTGATACTGGGATGGTCATTTCTTTTTACTGTCTATGACGTTTCAATAATAATTGCTGTTGATTTGCTACCGGTTGGGGAGGTTGGTTGCACCATACAACCGGCTTAACCCTCGATTTCTTTTGAAATGTCTGTACCATTGTGATTGACAGTGTTTTGTCCCTGCTGTTGATTTTATGTGTTGTCTTGTATATCACACTGTTATTCTTAGTTTTGTCTTTGTCAACGATGTTTGTGATACAGATTTGCCGTTGTGAAATATGTGTACAAAGGGATAAATATGTTTCTCAAACTATCACCTTGGACTTGCTTGAGGGCTAGAGAAGTATCATGTACCATGTTTTTTTTTATTGGTTTTGTCTTAGGGTTAGAAAATCACATTCACCAAACAGATCTTTCACAACCTAATTTTGCTTAGGACTGCAATGAACGTTTCACTGTCTATCGACCTGTCAATGGCAATTCGGAGTGTATGTATCACGGATGATTCGTTACTCGAGAGCTAGCATAAATTATGCAGACTTTCTAATAAGGCATAGTTATCTCCGTGACCGACTTATTAATCAAGGCATCAAAATATTCCATCTCATACGATCATTAAAATCTTTAAAAGATATCAGTTCCTTGTTGAAAAACTTGAAGTTCTGGTCTAAACTGTGATTCAAGATTCATTTTTATTAATACTGAGATGAACATTTTTTTAATTGGATACAACCATTCAAAAGCAATTGCTATTGAATTGCTACAGGACACTACCGCAATGAAAGATGAGCTTTGTCGTGCTATTAAACTGGTTTAACCCACTATTTCTTTTGAAATGCCCATGCCAAGTCAGGACCATTGCAGTTGACAATTTTCCGGTAGTTATGCACCTACATAAATGACAAAATGAATACCAAATTAACATACTAAAATTTTGTTTCTGCAGATAGCCACGCCAGTAATTTTTGCCCAAATCAGGTGAATTCTCAGAGTATTGAAACTTATTTCCAATTCGGTTACGATATCTCATAACATCGAATATCAAAGTACCGAAGTTTCTGTGAAACTAGTGAAATTGCAGAAGGCGAATATCCATTTGGACAACTTATGTCTCTGCAGTACAGATCAGATCCAAATATTTGGAAGACCATAAGCCGTAAAAAAATGAATGCTGACGGGGAATATTAACCAAAAGAATCTAAATAAAGAGCAAAAAAATCTAAAGACAGAGCTTTGTGTGAGCGAGATACTCCCTAGTCTTTGCATATAATTTCCAAATTAAAGAAATAGAAATAAATCCTTACAAAATTCACAGTAACCTCAGTATTTTGTTATTTGGTACTAAAATAATGTGTCTGATAATCATAAGGGTAATCATTTGAAGTGAAATTTTACCAAGTGGGTTTTATAGAAGTTATCGTTCTTATAAAATACTAAGGCTTTATTCTGTGTATTGCACTCGGTGTATGTTCTTGGTACTGGATTTATTCTCCTGTTTCTATATTTTTGGAAATCTGTACTACTTTCTGACTAATTTTGGATTATTATTTTTAATTTTATTTGATTCTTATTCTGCTGATAAGAGGTTAGTCCTTGAAAAAGGTGTTCAGCATAACGACATTTACTGTCATTGAAGTTTACTATTCGGAGATATTCCAGCATATACCTAAACGTTGATTTTCATACTACATCATATTTATATGAAAATTAAATAAATCAATAGTCCTATAAAGATAATTGAATTAAGTGTGGTTTTTCCAATCTCGATATCTTAATTGAACTAGAAACGACGTACACGACTGTTTATCTCTCTGAACAAAAACATCTGTTAAGAAACATAAAGGAAACCTTTGGAATTGTGAAACAGATGCTAATGATTAATTATCGTAAGTGTTCCTATTTTAATCCTAACCAAAACAATTCAAAGGATAAATGCTGGTGATACTGAAAGGTTGTTCAGAGTTTCAGTACAATATTCATGACCAGTTTGCCATGTATTTTGCTACCTCACTCGACCAATTTTGCACATCTTCTCAAATCCTCTATGTAAATAAATTGTATTATCAAAAACTATTTTTATATTAGTATTTGAATATCTGACTATTGCAGAAATATTTGATATATTTGGGAGCGAAATTCATTCTATCATGTCTAAGGAACACTTACTTTTAGAATAAACCAAAAGCCCCTTCAAAGGTCTTATATTTATACGATCTTCAGAACATTTTTTTTAACATTTATAAACATGATTTCCTTCTTTTCATTCTTAAAACTACCTTATTACTTATATCTACATAAAATAGTTTTGCTTTCAATAACAGGAAAGAAAATAGTCCTATAGACTGGCTGGTATACTTCCCATCGTAAAATATTTTCAACATCGCTTGAACAAATTGAAAAGTACAAAACACTGAAAAGATGGCCACAATTCTTACATGTAACTAAGGCTTTGATGATATTTTTGATTTCAGTTAATATAGTTATATTCATAAAATCAGCTTTGCTATAAATAGTCTACAAAAGTTCAAAATTAAACTTTCAGTAGAATGTTTTGGTACTTTTCCTTTCATGCTAATGTCCGCGGATACTGGTATATATATTTTACTATATATTTATACAAGTCATGTGAGTATTAATTTCTATACAGCCATACCACAAAAGAAGTTAATCAATAATGATATGAAAAAACAAAAAATACCCAAGTTGCATAAAACCAGTAAATTTCGGTGTGCTGTACACGTGTTTCAAGGGGTAACCTCTCATCAGCAGCATTGGAATTAGATATTATGGAAAACCACAATCCAAGAAGTACTCGTTACCAAAAATATCAAAATAGCCGGAAGGCTAAATCTAGTACAAAGGATATCTAAAATTTGATCAGTTTGGGCGTTCCGGAATTTTTGATACAACATCCAAAACTTTTGTGCGAGTATTGCTACGGCAGAGGAAGACATCTTGTCCGAACAACTTGTTTCCAGCTCCACTTATCGCCATCAACATATTTATTTTCCTATGATTTTCAGTAATCCACATTTTTATGTTTACTAATATCTATACTACCTTGTTAATACTGATACAATCTGTCAAATTCAATTTTTTTTTATCCTTTTCAGGTACAAAGATGGCAATTCTTTCATTAGTGTTGCTTGTTTGTATGATTCTAAAAATAGACACAAAAGGTAATTATACTGACGATGATAATTAATGCATGTCCTAACCACATCACTTGAGTCCCCATTTTGTTTGGTAAGGAATCCCTATTGCACTAAACAGATCTTTTCTCATGGTTTGTCTTTTTATATGGGAAAGTAAGTAAGAACCGAACCGAACCGTCAGTCTAAAAAGAAGAATCCAAGGACGATGGCAAATAGGAAATACCAATAAATAAGGACACTACACGACAGAAAAGCAAAATGAAGATACACATACAGATGAAAAACACGGACCAAATAAAAACTGAATTAATATTACAGGTAGTACCTTTTATTCGAGGTAAAGCCCACGACCCACGAAAATTGTCGACACTGTTCCAGAGAAGATATCTAGCTAATGTCAGGTATATCTTGCAAGGTACTATGCAACTTTGATATGACAGGTAGGTAAATGCAGTATCTTTCATTTGCGCTATAGCGAGTAACCTCAAGATCCCTGGTTTTCTATAGGGAGCATGGCAATTTCGAGCAACTTCGCTTAGGTTCGTCGACCCAATCGAGAGGACATTATATTGCAGGTAGATATATGAAATATCATTCAATTGAGCTAAATCAAATGACCCATAGATACCACGAACATTTCGAACACTGTTTAATAGAGGGTGCACTACATCGAAAATGACTAATGTCGGGTAGACCTTTCATGAAGCTTCAAAGCAGAGGCTGTTCTGTGGCAGGTAGGTATGTGCATGACCTTTCATTTGGGAGTACCCTCTAGATCCCTCGGAAAATAAGAAGGTCGCATTCCAGCAGAAAACACTTTGTTTGTATAATGAGAACGCCAATTCGGACTTACTAGGTTAATGTGAACCGGGCTCGTCTAGAGGCATACTGATAAGCAGGTGTGAACCCTTAGACCAGTCCGAAAAATGCGGACACTGTTTCATAGATTGTACCCTACTTCGAAAATGGCTAATGTTTGATGGAACTTGCATGTTAAAGGTTGAATGACCAGTAATATTGTTAATTCCTTAATTTGCTTTAAAATGTTAAGGTTTTTTCAAATGATTATAACATTAAACAATTGATTTGTAAGTATAAGTTCTAGACATATACTGAGGACATACATAGTGATAGCACGATGGTATTAGCAACGAATAAAAATACATGAAATTGGCACCCGCTGAACCCAAGGTTAGAAGATTTATCACGATTCTTTTTTTTTCTCTCATCTTTGTTCAGTAGACGACAAACAATAATTCATTATTAAAGTATTTAGCGGGGAAAAGATAGTTATTCAATGTTAGAAAAACCTTAATACTGATATATATTGAAAACAAGTTTTGGACAGTCAATAAGTGCCGGCTTAGAAAGATAATTACATTAGGATTATTATACATTCTTTATTTGTACAATGATGTCATTAAATCTAATTGACGACTTTCCAATTACTAATGCGCCGCCTGGTGGACGATCATCCAACTACAAAACTGCGGCTATTAGCCGCAGTTTCTTCTATTTGTGTAACTAAATCCGGCATTGGTTTTAATCGTTTTACACAGCACAGGTGACTTGGCAAACTTACCTGAGCACCTTCCGACATGTGTACACATAGCAGGGGTTCAGGTTAACACTTTTGCGATGTTTATTCAAACTAAAGTGTATTTTATGAAATAATTAAAATTGCCCCTAAAATGCATAGAACTTGAGGCAGTTATATGCATTTACATTTATACAACTTTTAAAATCATATATTATCGTTATATCTTATTTTTATTCCTAAAATTTTGTATTTCAGCATTTTTTAAAAACTTACGAAAAATAAATATGTATTCAATTTAAATTTTATCGGAATACACATCGATTTCCAGGTGACACTGGACATACGTGAAATAATTCTATTATGTATGTTGTTTGATGGTGAAATGTTGAATATTAAAAGGAAAATATATTTTTTTTTTATTTTATACGACCAAAACGATTTATTTCAACATCTCACATGTAAAACCACAAATTATTTTCGTTGTAACTGCAACAGCAAGACACGCAGAGACGCAGTAGTTGCACTACACAAGCATGACTGAAAGCAGAATGTAGCAACATTTTTTTTTTTACAAATCCATGATTGCAGAAAAGTTTTTACGGAGTTTTTCACAATATGACCATAACATGTGAATGATTTTAACCAGATATATACACAAGACATTTCCCGCATGGTTGGGAACCAGCAATACGTAACACAATAATATCTAGGCCAACAGATATAAGCCCGGTAGCCTTCTCCTAAGTCAGGAAATTTATTAAGCCTTTGTGTGTCTTGTCTGTTTTCTAGTTAGTTCACTTTATGTCTATCGGAGTCTAGGAAGATGCTTATTTCGCTGAACTTGATTACTCTTTTATTGAGGGGCCAACTCCGACCTACCGTTGGGTGTGGGGTTTCCTCACCGTTCATTGAAGATCTTATGGTGGCTTTGAGTTGTTATTGCTCCCCTTAGGGTCGCATTCCCCGTTTCCCTTCTTTTTCTTATTCTAAAACTGCTTGAGTATGAAAAGCTTAAAGACTGAGTTTGGAACTTTGCAGGACAGTGTAACACTACAACTACAAAAAGTTTAACTTTGGTCATGTGGCATTTTGGCATGTTTGAAAAATATAAGCCAAAGCATTGGAATAATGTTACTTCAGACATTTCTGCTGAAAAAAAGTCGGTTGTGGAGATTTACTATCAGAATAAGTGGCAAATATTAATGAAATA
Source organism: Modiolus philippinarum (assembly GCA_002080025.1). Classification (NCBI taxonomy): domain Eukaryota; kingdom Metazoa; phylum Mollusca; class Bivalvia; order Mytilida; family Modiolidae; genus Modiolus; species Modiolus philippinarum. The sequence goes on along the minus strand of MJUU01043639.1, from coordinate 19,298 downwards.
TGAATGAGAAGAAAATGCAATGGGTGTCAGTAAAATTGTTCTAAATGTGAAATTGAAATTGAAATTTTGTTTGAAAACGAAAAACAATTTGTTAAAAGTATAGATTTCTTCTCTATGTAAAGCTACAAGTTATGCTGTGGACAGCCTGATGTATGTGATTGCTTGCGCCGAATCAAGAGTGTTTCAATTTTCGAAAGCTACTTTTTTGAACTGAACTGCTCTTAGAAGCAGACTGCAATAAAATTATTTTCATTTCAGGAAATACACAAAGAAAAAGAAAAAAAATGCGCAAAAGTTCAATCTTGATCTCATCACGGTGAAACATTCTGTGTGATTAAGATTGTATGTGAATAAAAAAGTTTGCATATACAAAATAAAAATAAATGAGACAGAAAATGTTGCAAATGGATTTCGTAAAAATAAGCATGTCCTTTATTAGTGGTAACATATACCTATGTTATGTCACTGTTGGTTCGCATCCTGTCTATTGTTTATTGTCCTAATTAACAAGATTACCTGTAACAACCACCTGTATGAAGTCACGTGTGGCCAATGGTAACAACTATCTCGTGTAATTATATGTGATGTCAATCAAAGCTGTGTAGCAGAAAGAAAATTTTAGCTTCAACAGCAGAAACTAACAGTATATATATGAGCTTAACGAAAATCATAAAATTTTAATAAATGGCCAATATTAATAGATTTTTGTATTAAATAAGAACAAAAGAGAAATGTGTAAAATATTTTTTACATAATTATTTATTAACAGCGAATAATTCTGCGCCCTCTAGTGGCTGATCACCTCTCGAGGGCTTGAACTCGGTGTCGTATGAGATTTTAAAGTCTATGAAAACTGCAAGTCCCGGTTCCGGTTTTCGCTATGTTAACTTCCGGTGTGAGAACTGCAAGTTCTGGAAATGCGAAATGTGAGGGAAACCTCTGTTTTATTCAAACTGCGATGTGACATCTCACATTATTTTGCGAAACATTAATTTTTTTTAATTACAAGAAGCACTGTTGGTCTTAATTTTCTGTCAGATTTAATGTATGTAAGTGCTTGTACTTTAGTGAAAATGAAAGTACATCACGTTTCTCGGTAGTGATTTTATCAGGAAAGGAAAAATGCATGGAAGTAATTTAATTATAGCTTATAGAACTTTTGTATTTCTATAGAAATATATAAAATATGGCTCAAACTTCTTGGCTGTGACAAAAGTTGCAATGAAAAATAATGACCCTGACTGGTTAGATCTATGTGGGATGGTATACTTGAGACTAGCAAATTTCATATCTATGATAAAATTCGGTTGATGAATTCTGACCAAATATTGTCATTTATTAGTTGGTTGGGTCATTAAATGTCTTTCTGACCTTATGCTTGCAGATTTCATGGCTGTAGAATTAGTTGCTATTAATAATTATGATCAATAATGGCTATTTATTGTCAGGGCGGGTCATAAAATGTCATTCTGACCTCATACTTGTAGATTTCTTTGCTGCAGAACTAGTAGCGATAAATAAGAATGATCAATTATGGCTATCTTTGGTCAGGTTGGGTCATAAAATGCCATTCTGACTTTATGCTTGCAGATCTCATGGCTGTGGAAATAGTTGCGATTAATAATTTTGATCAATTATGGCTATCTATGGTCAGGTTGGGTAATAAAATGCCGTTCTGACCTTATGCTTGCAGATTTCGTGGCTGTGGAAATAGTTGCCATTAATAATTTTGATCAATTATGGTTATTTATGGTCAGGTTGGGAAATAAAAAGCCTTTCTGACCTTATGCTTGCAGATTTCATGGCTGTGGAAATAGTTGCGATTAAGAATTTTGATCAATAAAAGTTGTTTATCGTCAGGTTGGGTAATAAAATGCCTTTCTGACCTTATACTTGCAGATTTCATGGCTGTGGAAATAGTTGTAATTAATAATTTTGATCAATTATGGTTATTTATGATCAAGTTAGGTGATTACATATGTAATTCTGACCTTATGCTTGCAGATTTCATGGCTGTGGGAAAAGTTGTGATTATAATAATGATCAATTATGGCTATCTATGGTCAAGTTGGGTCATAAAATGTGACTATTTAAGTTCTGTGTAGGTTAGTTTGCAATAATGTCCTTAGCCTTTTCTATAACCACAAAATACTGCAAGACAGAGTCACGGGATTTCAAGAAAATAGAAACATATAAAATATATTATTTATAATTTATTCAGCAATGATTTGAAATATAAAAAACTACAAACAATTCGGTTTCATTAAATTTTTTTCTACAAAGAAATTCACTGACCCCCCCCCCACCTTTATACACACACACAGTAAAAACATAAATTCTTCCCTGTTGATGTGTCTCTGTCTATTTATTGTTAAATGGTGATTAAATTTTGCACTTTCTTAAATAAGGTTGTATCTCCATATTTTACAGTCAATTACTGCAAAACTAAAACTCCGTCGGCAACGTCTTTTCTCGATAGCTAAATTATTGCTTTGTCATGTTAATATTTTTAACAGTTTAATAAATATTTTATTCGTATAATCCTAATCTAACGTTAGATTAATCTATATAGAAAGCATATTTTAAAATATTTCGGCCGTACGTCGTATACTTTAAAATCTCACAGACTTTAAAATCTCATAAACCCCCGTATGAAATCTGCAAGTACATGACCAAAACCGGAACCGGAACTTGCAGTTTTCATAGACTTTAAAATCTCATACGACATCGTCACATGTTAAAAATCCTTCAGCTGCTCTCTGAAATAGGTGACCAATCAGCAAGCTTCAAATTCGTGAGTCTGCGCAATAGCACATGCCGGTTGTTTACAAACATAAAAGTTGACGATGCGATATGCTTAGTATGGAGACAAAATATTTGTTAAAATTCGAAAAACTGCAAATTAATTTATACCATTAATCTTAAATGGGACACATTTCTTTTGCTGCATATCGACGATCATCGACAACGGAAGGGACGAAAAACTATTATTTATAAATTAAATACCCATGATTCATAGCTCAATCAATACATCCGGTTGAAGGATTTCCCAGGTGTATGCATTCAGGCGTTAATGGAGCGATCGTTAGTGAGTGGAATATAACGACTGAATTATTCGGGTTATAATTTCTAGCAAATTTAACGCCTAATCGGTGTGATAAGTATAGTATATCCCTCCGGGTCGAGTGGATTACGATATTTCTCCAGTTCGAGATAATTAAATTTGTGATTTTCAACATGCGAGCATGTTAAAATCAAAAATTTAACTATCGAGAATGGAGAAATATCGTAATCCACGAGCAAACGGAAGGATATACTATATTTCTCATCTCTAGAGAGAGAACAACCCGCGTGAAATTTCCCGCCAAATCTATTTGGAACATAATTCTCGGTGTATTACATTTGGTCATTAGAAAACATTTTCTATAAATTAAACGCGTAATTATGAAATTTCTCACAATTTGCTAAATAAATTTTCAAACGTTTAAAAACTCGGCTACCCTCGTTTCTAACATCTGCAATTTTTTTTTAACTCGATGTGAGATTTTATGATCAACTTAGTTCCCGCAGTGAAAACTCTATATCCTGCATTAATTCTGCTTTTTCATAATCTAGGGTGAAATACCTGAAAAACCTAACTCCACCTGAATTATGACCATAGGGTCATGGTACAAATAAGTTTTAACTCATCGGATGTACGCCCTCAGGGTTATCACTACTACAGAAAAGCATATTTCTTTAAATGAATGTTATGATTATTAACACATATCCCATAAATATTTATGGGCGCATTACTTTTCCTCAAATTTTTCAAATGTTAATCATTACGTTTCCGCAAATTTTATGCATTACGTTTCCGAAAATTTACCTAGTTAATTAATCAGGTAGCTTTCATTACAATTTCAATATGATTTATAATGATTAAATAACATTGACAAAAAATATGATCGTCAGCTTTGTGCAGGAATGTACTGGGTGGATCCACACTATTTTGTTTTGACTATTGGGATTAGCTTTAATAAGACTTCACCGATAAATCCAGTTAAGATTTTGAACATGTTTACCTTAAAATTGAAATTTGAAATACAACTATGAGGTAAACATACTGGTCAGATATGTTCTCCTTTTAACCCACAAAAATAAAGTTATGAAAAAAAAGTTTTAAAAAAGTATCAAAACAATAAATACTTGTTAGGCATGATATAGTACGTGTTTCTTTTTAATATTGTATGTAATACTTTTGTACAAAATATGCTGCCAATGTCACAAGTTAAAAAAAAAGAAAAAAAAAGTTGAACTTTCAAAATTTATTGGATCATTTAGCGCTTGTCTTTATTATAATTTTTTTAATTGTATAAACTTAAAATTGTGGATATAAGTCGCAAAATATTTTACAAAGATGAGATATTTCTTTTGCAGAAACGAAATTTTTTTTCTGGAAAAGTAATATATGTATTTTTGCAGAAAGGTAAACCATTTTTTTCCGGAAACGTAATATATTTTTTCGGAAACGTAATGCCAATTTGCGGAAATGTAAAACGCCGTATTCCAGTGCAATAGGTAAAAGTGTCAGTGAGTCAATACGCAATACTTTTTTGATTCTGTATTTGTTGTCGGTTCTTTTTTTAACAGAAATACCATGCTACAGCTGTAGTGATATAGGACATCCGAGGTACTGCCAGCATATTGATTATTGTACTGATGATGAGGTTAGGAAATTATGTTATTTCTAAAGTCTTACTATTTTTACCGTCATTTCGAAGGCGAAACTTATATTATATACATAAACATAGTATACTTGCAAAAAATGTCAAATGCATTCGCATGCATTTAATCTGCAAAAGCTTTATAATGGAAATATTTTAAGCCTCAATGATGAAGACAAGATAAAAAAAAAGTTATTTCAATTGAACGAATCTAATTTCCACACATCATATTTTAAAAATTATTGATGCTTTAGCAAAACAAATATGATAATTTTTTTTTATAATTTAATTTTTTTATGAATATTTTTTAAAAATTGCTAAAAACCCTTGGACAAAGATGCCTACCAGTGATTTTTTTAACTTCTAATTTTTGCAATGATTAAAACATTTGTTATGTCATACAGTAATTTACTTGTCATTTGTTTCCTATAAAAGACTTACACGAAATCAAAATAGCGTTTGCGAAAATTTACCTAACATTCAAAACATGGCTTTATTCCAATACACTACTTCACTTTTAAAATACTACACAATGATTTAATTGTGGGAAAAAAATAAACGAAAAAAAAAGAATAAAAATAAACAAAAAAAAAAAAAAGAAAAAAAACAATTCCAAAAATAGCATTTTTTGCCCCTTTGAAAAAATTTCAAGATGTTTCTGTTCTAATTAGGTTTGGGATATTTCATGTTTTCAAAGTAAAATGTGCATCAAGCAATTTACAAATGAAAAGGATTTTAGTGGTAAGTCTTCATCGGTGATGAACACACACATAAAGTTCAACCCAAATCGCAAATTATTTTAGAAAATATAACAGGAAACACCCACAATGGCTGAAAATCAAAACAACATGCCACGATCTACAAAATTTTGCACAAGAAAAACAAAAGACAAAAGACAAACATTGACAACGGTAGGAACTCGGGATAGCCGGACTTGGTACCGGCAATAGCAAGAGCTAGCGGTATGGTCTAACCGGTTTATGGGTACCAAAACCTTCCCTTTCTCTGTCCCGTTTCCCTATAGTATAATAAATATACAAGTAAAACCCAATACATGTAGACAACTAACTCCAAGAGCACAATTTTGAGAAGAATAAGACAAAACGTAATTTAAAAAGATGGGTCTAGGTGTGCTCGCCGCTTAACTGCCGGCGAGCTCAAGTAGTCTAGTCTGCTGGTAAAACACTGTCGCACTACGGACTAAAAATCAAATTAAAAACTTCCCGAAGGAGTTTGTTAAAGAATCATCATGGATTTTAGTAGACATTGGCAGTATCAGTGAGAGGCCAGTATTCCTGTTAAATCTTCAGGTCAGTGGATCCAAAAGCCAATAATTTAACGGAATCTTGGAGAATATCCTTTCAATATCCAACTACATTTGTGGTGAATGGCACAAAAATATCGATTGCGCTACGGAAATCGACATGAATACCCAAAGTGAACATTTAAAAAAAAGAATACTATTTACATACTATTACTAAAAAAATTATGTTACCCGATGCAAGTAGGTTAAGCTAAATTATGAATAAAAGAGCAAAAATTATGAATGAAATTATTGATGTTGAGCCTGCGCAGTTAGCATGCTTTTCGTCATCATTTCTGAAGTGTCCCATAAATGGATAAAAAAAAATTCACGGCTAATTTCACTATTACCCTTTATGCCTAAAAATCACATTTTTCGATTCAAATGTATTTACATATAACATTTTTCGCTGCAAAAGAATTTTTCACAATAACTTTCGGTGTGATTGTTTTGTCGGATGGTCATGAAATATATCGCGCAATCATATTTGCAGGTGTGGGTAATGCCAGAATGGACTTCTGGTAATGCTAATTTGTAATTGTAGTGTCCTGTAATGAATAACTAAATAACGAAGTTACTGTGAATTTACTTTCTGCATATGCGCATTTCGACAACTTATGTCTCTTCAGTGCAGATAAAATCTAAACGTTTGGAAGACCAGAAACTCAAAGATATTTAAAAACTGATAGAGAACAAATAACATTATTTTATTACATTATTACAGAATTACATTATTACATTATTACAGAATTACATTATTACATTTATTACATTACATTTATTACATTTATTACATTATTACATTTATTACATTATTACAGAATTACATTATTACAGAGTAATGCATGTAATGTGTAATGCTCCATATTTAACATTACATGTAATTGTAATGTAATGCTTTACATTTCAAAAATGTCTTTTATTTAAGCATTACATGACACTACAAAGCATTACTTATTTCTACTTTGAAAACGTTTCGTTAAGCTTTTCACATATCAAATTTGTTGAACTGAAAATGTATTCAAATCCTATTTTTAAACTGTGAGCACAGTTTTAATTTTCTGTTATTGTTTTCTGTAAGTCTAAGGATTACATCAACTTTAAATCGAAAAGTTTTTTGTTTTAATTCAGACGTTTTGTAATGAAAGACATGTAAGTTTAATTCTAATTTTGAAAATATACATCCTCCTTTTACAAAACAAACACTAGAGATGAAAGATCAACGATTGTCACCTATAAAACTCTTAATTGGTTTACATAGCAATTGTTTGTTGTGCAAATATGAAAGCCTAGCTGCTTCCTGATTATCACAAATCTCTGTTTCAGTATAAGTGCAGGTAAATTATGCGCATATCACAGATTTGATCCGCACATATAAGCATATTTTAAACAGTGTTCAACACACAAGTTAAAGAACTCTCGCATGAATATAGAAAAAATTCAACCACATTTCTTGCATAATGACTTACACAGCGTTTTAAATAAGGTTTCGTTATAAATGCAAATATTGAGTGTCATGTGTTGATTGGACCCTTGCCCCCAATATCCATCTGCCCCCAACCGGTTTAGCCCTACTGCTGGCTTTTGCCAGTGCCGTTACCGAGTTCCTATCGTTATCTACGTTTGTCTCTTGTCTTTCATTTGTGTTTTCTAGTGCAGTTCGCCTGTGGATTGTGGCATGTGATTGTAGTAATTGTAGTTTTCGGCCATTGAAGGTGTTTACTGTTATATTTCGTTTGTAATTTGATTGATTATCAAAGTTTGAAGAATGCAGTCTTCTTATATTATATTTTTGATCACATCCATCTATCTTGTGGTATCAGCAACATTGAATATAAACAAACTAACTTGGAGGTGTTTAACGTCCTTGACTACCTTTGTAGGTCTCGCATGGACGATTATAAACAATATAACTCATTGAATTTGTTTCAGGTTTGTGGAATTACAAGACGATTATAAACAATATAACTCATTGAACTTGTTTCAGGTTTGTGGAATTACAAGAACAGTGGCGACATCTGGTGAAATTAAGTTCAATTCAGGATGTCGATTACGTCAGGTAACTTTATGTTTCTACCATGAGTTATATCTTTTTCTATTTAGATCTTGAATACGATTTCATTGACTTCAGGGAAGCTTTATTATGCAGGACATACTACATTTTCTATTTTAGATTTTGATCTGAACATTTTTTGGGCTTCCCATAGCAAAACATTGACTAATTCATACAATGTAATTAAGGGGATACTGGTATGACATCCAAAACCAATGAATGGAATTTGATAAAACTTGCATATTGTAATAAGTTGGGTACTAGTATATATGCCATCTGCAACTTCTCCCACAAACTTTAATAGAATTTGTTGAAACTTACAGAGAATAATCATCACATGATGCCATAGTGCACCTCCATTTTTTAAAGATTTTTTGTGCAATATTTGGGTTTTCCCCCCAAGGCATATAGTGACTAAGCCATGCATTGTCATGAAGGATAGGGGGATACTGGTATGCCATCCACAACTCCTAATACACCGGCGGGTCCAGCCTGCAAAGAGGGGTTCCGATAGGGTTCAAGAAAATAGGAGGTTCAAGTCAATTTCATAAATTATGCACAAAATCAAATCATTTTCAAAGAAAAAAGAGGTTCTAACCCCCGGAACCCTCCTTCTATATCCACCAAGTTATTGTGAATTTATTTTCTGCATATGCGCATTTCGACAACTTATGTCTCATCAGTGCAGATGAAATCTAAACGTTTGGAAGACCATCAACTCAAAGGTGTTCAAAAACTGGTCGAGAACAAATAACCAATATGATCTAAATGTAAAGAAAAAAATATCAGCTAAGGACAGAGCTTTGCATGATGGAGATACTCCGTGGTTTTCAACAAAATTTACAAAAATTTAGATATTGCAAGGTTCCACGTAGAATCGGCTTTCGGGCCAGCACCGAAGTACTGACTACTGGGCTGGTGAATACCCTCGGGGACTAACAGTCCACCAGCAGAGGCATCGACCCAGTTGTAACAAATAACTAAATACCGAAGTTACTGTGAATTTATTTTCTGCATATGCGCATTTCGATAACTTATGTTTCATCAGTGCAGATAAAATGTAATCGTTTGGAAGACCATAAACTCAAAGGTGTTCAAAAACTGATAGAGAACAAATAACCAATATGATCTAAATGTAAAGCCAAAATCGGCTAGGGACCGAACTTTGCATGAGGGAGATACTCCTTAGTTTTCAACAACATTTACACAAATTTAGATATTGCAAGGTTCCACGTAGAATCGGCTTTCGGGTCAGCACCGAAGTACTGACTACTTGGCTGGTGAATACCCTCTGGGACTAACAGTCCACCAGCAGAGGCATCGACCCAGTGGTAACAAATAACTAAATACCGAAGTTACTGTGAATTTATTTTCTGCATATGCGCATTTCGATAACTTATGTTTCATCAGTGCAGATAAAATGTAATCGTTTGGAAGACCATAAACTCAAAGGTGTTCAAAAACTGATAGAGAACAAATAACCAATATGATCTAAATGTAAAGCCAAAAACAGCTAAGGACATAGCTTTGCATGATGGGAGATAATGAATGTAAATGATGGAATTTTTCAAGAATCTTTATCACATGATGATATCGTGGAGTTTTAGCTGACCAATTTTTGAGGGTTTTCTATAGGCAAGCTTGCACCTTGCAATTCAATTATCTTATTTGGTTTTAGGGTAATTATTTAGTGAGCTACGCCCAGAGTATTTCAGCATAGTTTAATTTTGTTTTTTTTTCAATATCAGTTTGATATAGTTAGCTGAAAAGAAAATACTTATGAAATATGTTTATGTTGTTGGTATATCGAATATCGCCCATTTCGACTTAATCGCATAAATGCAGTAGAAAAATGTGGTTTTTAGACTTAAAGGCGCAACACGATCAAAGTGCAATTATTTTTATACCTTTTCTAAAACAGCATTAATTGCTCTGCATATATAATAGACGTTTTATCCAGCTTTGGACAATGTACAGCTTTGGTAAATGTAGCTGGTTCGTTTATTCTAAAAGATATTGATCTTTACCTTATGTAATAAGCAATGTTATGATATGGAGTAAATGCACATGAGACAAATACAAAAAAAACATCTTTTGCTTTTACAACCCCTTTGAGATGTACCAGAACAATTTTCATGTGATACAGTGCAAAACTTTCATTCCGTTTTCACCCTATAACGTCATACCCTTGACCACTTGCCCTTGATCGCATGGCTAGCCCTGTATCATACCCATTCCAAATCATTTTTTTTCAATTTGACTTTTATTTTTAAAACTATTTTTTTTCGGGGTAGGGGGGTTAAAACCATTTTTAGGAAGTAACAAAAATATGTTTTGGGGATGAAATTCTTTGTGAAGATTAGTTAAAAAAACAAAGCAAACTTTTTTTCATTTACAAGTTAGGTTTTATTCCAACTACCTCCAATCCTTCCCACCATTTTGAAATTTTCTACTTCACAAAACAAATGCATTTTCTCATACTTTTTCAATTTTTTTACAGTATTTTTGGAGTTAAATAGTATATGATATACTGTATAATACATGTTAAGATCCTTATCACATGTTGTATCAACCCTCGGACCAAGGCCCTTTGGCTGATGTTGGTCTCTTGGGTTGATACAGCATATGATATGGATTTTAGCATGTATAATTCTATATATTATGTTTGTCCAGTATACCAGCTATAGTTGATTTATTTTTCCCACATCTAACTGTTGTGTCATATATACATGGTGTATATTTATTACCACACTGAGCACTCAAACATCAAAATCAATATTTTCATCTTTTATTGCAAATCTTCGACCACCTCCGACTTGAGATTTTGAACTTCAAGCAAATATTTTGACATCCTGCTTTTATTCTTTTAAATACTTTATTTGCGCATGGATCACATGGATTTTCATAATTTTGACAAACGGATCATTCTAAGATATCGTGAAAATCTTCGGCAGTTTTGCATTATTATTTTAAATTTAATTATGCAGCGGCCCTTCAAGTGGAGTTTGGCTCGAAAATAGGGCTTTTGATAGGACAGTTTTTTTCTGAAAAATAGGGAATTATAGGGGAAATATCACCAAAAATAGAACAAATATAGGGTTATTTTTTACTCTTTTAATATTTTCTGTATCTGATATTTTTTAAATACAGGTGCACAAAAAGCCCAAAATGTATACATTCAGTATTTGCAACAATGCAGCAAGAAGCGAATGCAAAAAAAATAAGAAATTTAGTATTATGTGATGTTTCATGGCGAGCGAAGCGAGCTAAAATTTTTTTCACATATATTTGTTATCGACAAAAAAATAAAGATTGAGTTCTACCCGAGCTGTAAAATGAATAATAGGGCTAGTATAGGGAAAGTGCCAATTTTAAGCCAAAATATAGGGTTTATAGGATTTTATAGGAATTATAGGAAATATAGGGCGGCTTGAGGTATCAAACTACCAATTAAACCAATCAGAGTTGGAACGTATGAGAAAATAGATCTTTTGAATCTAAAGATAGACTTTGTATTCTTGTACCTTTAAAACTATTCGAGGGAATTTGATGAATGATACACCCATTTGAACATTGATATATTAGGTTTATTTCAAGACCAATGTCAATTGTTAGATCACTTAAAGGAGGGGAATTCCCAATGATTATTTTTGCGCAATGTTCTGATGTCGTGGTACGTATTTATAGGTGGCTTTCCCCGACACACCGGGAATCTCTTAGAAGGCTATAAAGGTATGATGAAAATTTGATATAATGTAGAGCAAGTATGTGCCTTTCAGGACAGGTATGGTCTTGGCAAGGTTAAACTTAGGATAAATTGTCCAGGGAGGTTTGAAAATTTCAAATTTTAGTTGAAAATGTAAAAGAAATGAATTGGTAGTTTCACACCTTGAAGCCCTGTATGCTGAAAACGTATCAGTGCTAAATTAATGATTAATCATGAGGATTTCAGTTTCCCTCCAATTTGTTTTATTGCTTAAATCTCAAAATCAAACTCATGTGGTTTTTGATTTTTTTACTAAATGTAAATTTTTGTTTTTCATAATATTTACTTTTCAACATTTGGTCAATTAAAATATAAAATTCATTAACCTTATTTTTATTGTCCACATATTAACAATGCCTTTTCATACAACATCTTAAAAGTTGCAAACCTTGGATGAGTTCTAAACGGATCTGAAAATGATTTTGATTACCGAAGGATAGAGATATGTAATATTGAAACACTCAATACTATGTGATTGGTTTCCCAATTGAAAGGAGATCGTTCTTTTCTATTTAGACGCTCCTTGTCCAAACGACTCTTTGAAGCTTTTTAAATCTCATTGGTGGGGGGGGGGGGGGGCTGGGTTGGAACCCTTTTGTTCATCAACGTTTATGTTCGTCTGAAAATAGACTGGGACTAGCAGATTTCTTGATGTGTTAACTTTTCTTCACTATCAGAGTACCACATTCTGCCTAACTCATTCTATATAGGACGTCTATTCCTTATATATTTTTGACTTTCTGTGGTTATTAAAAGCAAATATTTTCGAACCTGTTATATAATGACCGAGTCTATTCATGGAGGTAAAACATAACGAATATATATAAAGTTTCCAACAAAGACTTCTCTTCAGCTATATTTATGGTGTAACCCCGTAGTTTACCACTATTTATTCCGCCTTCAACTTAAAAATTAGCATTGATCTTCTTTAGCCCGTTAATCCACAGGATATATAATAGACGGGAAATGTATGAAAATAAACACACTCGAACCATTTAAAAATATTTTAAAAGGCTTTTTATTTTCCTTTTGGAATAATGTGTTCATTATGAAAATAGTTGCCTATTAATATTGTTCAAAGGCTCGATGCTAAGTCGATTTCGATGCTGTTTTTGCTACCAGCTCTTTATATGTTTTGATATTTTTTTTATTCCAAATATATGATTTCAAACTGAATTAAAAAGATAAGACATAAATATTTGCCCCGTGAAAAATATCTCTCTCTCTCTGTACGTAAACCTTAAAGATTAATTTGTTTGTTCTCACTATTATATCTGTTTATTATTTCAAATTAAATTGAATTTCAGACTTGTCCACAATATCAGAAGCGGACCACAGATGTAACAACATGTACGGAATGTTGTGATACCGAACTATGCAACAATAAAGGTTGTGGCGAACTGGGTGAGTATTTCTTCTAGTATTTTTTCCTACAAGCAATGTTGTTAGACCAATTTCTTTAAAAACACAATTGCTGAAAGTTTTGGTAATAGAAATATATACTTTTTCCTATGATAACATTTTATTAGTGTACAATAATGAAACACTAGTATTGTATTTTTTCGCAATGTAAAACAATGGTCACCGTTCATTTGTTCATTTTGACAGCATTATATTGTTTACCTCTGATAAATATAAATTGTGGGTCACCTTTGAAATAAGAAAAATAAACTGCGAAACGTGATATCTGTATCAAATTATTTTATTAAATTACCCCGTTATAAAATTTATATTATCCGTTTAAGCTGGCATCAGACTTGCAGTTCTTGCTTCATAATTCTTCTCTTTAGTGAAAATATGGTAAAAAGGAAAGGAAACAAAGATATTTAAATTCTTTAGAATTTTATATCAATACAATGATATGGCGACTTGGTGACTTGACGACCAGCAATAAAAGCGTTTCATTGCTTAGTATTACCATGTATTTGTGGAGACTTCATCTCATTTGCATTTACTCCACATTCCTTAATTGTTAATAATAATTTTGTGGACTTTCTTAAGACATGAATCCCAAATGAACACAAAACTGACAAAAATGGCAGAATAATACCCCGCAGACCCCTATAATGTGCAACATTACAATTGTTATGAAAACGGAGAGTGGAACTATGGGCGTTAAGAAGCGAAATGTAATAAGTATTCAGTAAATATTTAGTTATCATCAGTTGATATTAGGAATTCTTATATTCTAATATTGTATTTTAAAAGGTTTGTCTGTTTTGACGGGACCTGTCTGTTTTCGTTGCACTGCCATTACCAACCCTACAGACTGTAGAACAATAGAAATATGTAAATCTGACGAGGTTAGTGTTCTACAATGTAATTTTTTGAAATGCAATCAGTAAAATTCAAAGTGACAATATTTGAGAACATAAATTAACAGGGAAAAAAAAACATCTTTACGAATATGTCGGGTGAAAAATATGTTTGTGAATGATACAATATTCCCTATCTAAAAGTATATTAAAACAAAAACACTAACAAACGTTAAAGGAATGGAAACATATAAAATCGAAATGGCAAAGGTCAATTATTTACGAATTCTGTGTTTTTTCTTCTTATTATTATTTTATGTGTTATTGCCTTGTACCCATAAAAGTAGATTGTGTAAGTGACACTACCGCAATGGAATGGGAGGTTTGGCGGGCCATCAAACCGGTTTAGCAAACAGTATTGAAATGCCTGTACCAAGTCAGGACGATTGTGGGCGACAATTTGGCCGGTGGTTTCCACCTTATTTGTCTTTCTGCCTCATGGACTTCGGCTCTCAACAACTACGTTAGGTACTTTTGATATTAACCCCATTTGATAGAATTTATCTGGAGGTGATTCATCAAATTCACAGGTCATGTGACTTCAAGATGAAGAACAACAATAAAAGCGTTGTTCCATTGTTGGTTTTTGCCATGTAAAACACTTTGTCTCATTTGTATTTACTCCATTTTTTCCTTGTTTATTTAGTTAAAGTGAAGTAAATTAGGGCTAAGGTCAACAATTAAATTCATGGTGACACTCTTTGAAAGCATGGATGAGCTTATTGATTCATTTGTATGTTTAATGGTGGTAAAAGGTGTAGAAGAAAATAATACTGTATACTGTTTTTGTTTTTGCTGCTAGAAAATGAAGACACTTCGAAGGTTTTAATACAACACTCTACGTGTTCTAAAGAAATATCATCAAACTCTCTTTGAATTTCTGTTTACTTTAAACATATTTATTGATATCGAATAAATCACATATAATAACAAAACATCAAATACAGAATTTCTGTTTCTGAACCCCTTAGTAGTAAGCAAGATAGTGGGATCAAATAACACAGTACCGTCATTTTATTGATATATCGACTTTCTTCCGTTGAAATATAATTAATTTACAAGACCGACAAATACATGAAATCATATCAAAGACATGTTAGAAATAACAAAATACCGAAGTTACTGTTAATTTATTTTCTGCATATGCGCATTTCGACAACTTATGTCTCATCAGTGCAGATAAAACCAAAACATTTGGAAGTGCAATCACCAAAAAACGTGTAAAAGCTGATAGAGAACAAATAACCAAAAGGATCTAAATAGAAAAGCCAAAATTCAACTAAGGACAGAGCTTTGCATGAGGGAGATACTCCTTAGTTTTAAACAAAATTTTGTAAAATTTAGATATTGCAGTGTTCAATAAAATCGGTTTTCGGGTCAGCACCGAAATACTGACGTATAGAAGTGATGAGATGTGTATTGTAATAATGTTTCTGCGTTGGTATGTTCTTATCATTGATGTTTAAATCGTAGATTGTTTTGCATCAAAATGCCATTTTTGTTTCACACTAATTAACTTTATACAAGTCACTAGAATTTCAGAAATCTGACAGCCATGGTATGCGTCATATATTGCTTTTGAAAATCTACAAAAACTTGTACATTTTCCACATGGCTAGTTTCCATCACAAAATTATATCTTACGAAGAAAAAATGTTCATTAGGTATTTAAAAGTACTCTGTTTTAAGTCCACCTAAAGGTATTTCCATCACAAAGTAATAAGAGCCAACAGTCGGTATCTCCCTGTGCAAAGTTAGTTTTTATTTCAATTTCAAAAAGAGGCTATTGATATGCTAATTAAAATTATCTTGCGTTTTGACCACATAATACCAAAAAGAGGCTATTGATATGTAACTCGAATAATTCAAGCCCTCTCCGTATCCGGTTAATGTAGCGATCGTAATGAGTGTAATATAACGACTGGATTATTCGGGTTAATTAATATGGTAATTAAAATTATCTCGAGTTTTAACCACATAATACCAAAAAGAGGCAATTGATCTGATAATTAGAATTATCTTGAGTTTTAACCACATAATGCCAAAAAGAGGCTATTGATATGGTTATTAAAATTATTTTGAGGTTTAACCACATAATAACAAAAAAGCTATTGATATGGTAATCAAAATTATCTAAGTTTTAACCACATAATACCAAAAAGCTATTGATATGGTAATTAAAATTATCTTGGGTTTAACCACATAATACCAAAAAAGCTATTGATATGGTAATTAAAATTATCTTGAGTTTTAGCCACATAATACCAAAAAAGCTATTGATATGGTAATTAAAATTATCTTGAGTTTTAACCACATAATACAAAAAAGCTATTGATATGGTAATTAAAATTATCTTCAGTTCTAACTACATAATACCAAAAAGAGGCTATTGATATGGTAATTAAAATCATCTTGAGTTTTAACCACATAACACCCAAAAACAGGCTATTGATATGGTAATTAAAATTATCTTGAGTTTTAACAACATAATACCAAAGAGAGGCTATTGATATGGTAATTAAAATTATCTTGAGTTTTCACCACATAACACCAAAAAGAGGCTATTGATATGGTAATTAAAATTATCTAGAGTTTTAACCACATAATACCAAAAAGAGGCTATTGATATGGCATCAAAATAATCTTGAGTTTTAACCACATAATGCCAAAAAGAGGCTATTGATATGGTAATTAAAATAATCTTGAGTTTTAACCACATAATACCAAAAAGAGGCTATTGATATGGTAATTAAAATTATCTTGAGTTTTAACCACATAATACCAAAAAGAGGCTATTGATATGGTATCAAAACCATCTTGAGTTTTAACCACATAATATCAAAAAAGGCTATTGATATACATACATGGGCAAACCAATACCGAAGCAAGAATGAGGAAAAGGGAAATTCCAAAACCATAAATCCAAAATCACGGCAATTCACAGCAACACGAATTGAGACAGTATGACAAAGACACAACAAACAAACAAAAATGAACAAAAAACGCCACAAAACTAAAGCACTAGCAGTGTGAACCCCTATAAATGGTATGGTAAGCAAATTATCTCCACTTTGACTATATATAACTGACTTGGTAGAGGGAGATAATCGACAAATGTTTTTTTTCAAATTTTGAGACGTTGTTCTTAAGATATATATATTCACACTATTACGAACAAAGTCTTCTATTTTATGTCTTTATTGGAAAAGTAGTTGATAAGTTATGCTTAACATGTGATTTGTAGGAATAACATGCTTAAGTATTCAGTTAAATTTGATTACCCATATAGTTTATGTGAGCAAAAGCAATGAAGGGATATGGAGTAAATACACATCAGACAAATAGAAAAAATGAAAGGATATGGAGTGAACGTACATGTGTCCAAAACGCACACGATATATAGAAAACTCAGGTTTATCATGGACAGGGCTTTTATTCCTGTCTTCATCTTGATATATAGTCTTTACTAATGTATGGTAAAACTCAGCAAATGAACAACGGTTTCATTGTTGGTTTTCACCCTGAAGTCACAATGAGGCCTTAAAATGAGCTTTGCTCATACCTGATAGTAATTTCAAGACGGTTCTAGTACCGGTTTGAGCGGAATTCATTGCTTGTTGTCGAGCAACGCTAGATCCATACTTGTTTGACAACATAAAATGTCCATTTTTATGGTTGTATATAAAAATAACAAGATACAAAAGTTACTGTGAATAAAGACAGCTGAATTGTGTGACTCGAATATCCGTATACTGCGTTTCCTTATTCTTTATTAGTGTTTTTATTTGACAGGCATGTTTTGTTGAAGAAAAATTGTTTTTCAATGAAGTTTTGTATGATCTTCAATGTAGAAACAAACATGTAAGTAAGTTTATTTGACACATGAAGTTGTAATGCAAGTCTTTGAATTTAACTGTTCTTTAACTGTTCTAAAAAATACAGTATATGAATAAGCCTGTACACTGCATGATTATTAAGGACATTATATTGCTTATACTATAAATAATCCAAGATTCTGATTTTCGCAAAATATTCAACGAATGATCGAATAACGCAGTAATTCACGAATGCGCAGAGCGGATGAGTGAATTGAAGCGTTTTTCGATCATGAGTTGAATATTTTCGATAACCAGATTCAAGGATTAGTTATAGTTTTTATTATATAGATTTTCACGCATATCTGATGGTTCCGTTGATGATTCATTTCATGAACTACGTTATCAAGATTAATCCGCTGTGACGTTTACTTAACAACAACGTTGACAACGTCTATTTTGACGTCACTTCCTAGAGTGAAATTATGGAAAATAATTTCACAGTTAATTATCACTTTTTTTTCACTTGGAAATCTCAATCTTTCATCGCTATCTATATAATAATCGAATTTATTGAACAGGTTGGGCGTGGCTTGATTTTCTCAGTCTTGTAGGTAATTTTAACACGAATAATCCTTATATAATTGACCCGTGACCAATCATGTTAATTAAATAGAGTAATACCAATAAAATTTTAATCTTAAAAGAATATCTTAATAATAAACTAGCATAATGTTAGTTTATTCAAGCCACGAATAGTAAAATTTTAACAAAGTCCATCTCGTTATTATAATGAATGAAACACACTTTGGGGTATACAAATGCTAAACAAAATGCATTTTGGCAGAGTGTTCTGAAACCTACACTTGAGATTACATTGTCTTAAGCTTAATCTAGAATTGATGACCATTTTGGTGCAGTGTTTCGTTTTTGCGTACATTACGACACGTATAACGAAAAGATTATAGCTTTGAATATTATTTGAGTCTTATGCTGCTGATGAGAGGCTACCTCTTGAAACACGAGAACAGCATTACAAAATCAACCGTTTAATATACAATATGCACGAGTATGTAGTGATGTCTCTGACTTCAACGACCGAAATCTTTGTCTCACTGAAAAACTTCTGCATCAAGGATTTAGATATCATAAATTGATAAAAACATTCTCTAAATTTTATTATAGATACATTGACTTATTAAGAAAATTTGGTTCTACATGCAGGGCTCTAATACAGCAGGGCATTTCACATCCAAACTTCTATGGAAATATCATTTACAAAGCGCATAATATCAAAAATTGTCCTTCAAAACTTATTAATCCGTTGAACAAACTTATTC
>MJUU01043637.1:0-29266 GCA_002080025.1 Modiolus philippinarum | reverse complement strand
AATGTTTACGTTATGTAATGTTAAGTTTCTTGTCCGATTTTCTCTATTAAAACAAAAATTGGGTTTGTAGAATTTCTATTCGATTATCAAAATAGTTTGTCTAACTTTCTCTATTTGCAAAACAGTTATTACTTAAGACTGTAAGTTCTCGTGAGTATTCATCAACTCAGAAATCAGTATTCGGCTGTTTTTAATACAGCCTGCATAGTAATTCGGCAAGAGTCGAATTCGGTAGACCCCGACTTATCAAGAAGCTAACCTAGAGTTATAATGATATTTTTCCAACGTTTGATAACCAATATCCTTTTATCCATAAATAAGTCTCAGTCCTTCAAATAAAACTCAGTGAAATAAAGAATCTACTATATTTTCTGCTTTCAATTATGCATTAAAATTATCCTCACCAATACCAAATTATACAAACGAAACTACGGAAACAATGTCGCTGACAACTTCTGCATAGCTCTTTTTAAACATATTGACCTTATAAAAGTGTCAAAGAACGGGAAGAAAATTGTGAACAATTGAGAGAATACAATGAAATACAAGTTTTATTTCGCGTTTCTAACGCAGTTTGATAAAAAAAAATCAAAAAAACTGAAAAATAATGTGCAGCCATGAAATAATGAACAGATATATAATGATAAGGAGGGATATTTGCCAAAAATACAAGTCGCGGGACGGTAAAATTTCCCGAGCCTGAAAGGCGAGGGAAATTTAGACCCAAGACTTGTATTTTTGACAAATACCCCCGACGTTCATGATATATCTGTTTAATTACACCGAATGTCTCTATCATTAAAGCGCACATGTGACTCCGAGACAAATACCACGGTGTAGGGGTATTTGCCAAAAAATACAACGGCTATGAACCAATCAGAATAAAGCTACTTACATAAGGTGTAATTATTACAAAAAAGTTATTTTATAAAAATAATGATTAATATAAATGTTGGCATTTCCCACGCTTCTTTGGAAGAATTTAACACAAACCCTTTGAAAATCTGCACAGAATTTTTTTGTTAATTTAATTTCTGTACATAGCAATACCAACTGATGATAATTTTAACCCTCACAAATGTCTAATGAGTTACATTGTAAACGTGACTAAGGAAGGGAATTCAATTTTTATGCCTTTAGATGTATAGCCATTGATGAAACAGTAATTTGCAGAAATAACTTTACAGTAGAATAAACAGTATCGAAAAAAAAGAATATTTCGAGGAATGGTATGCATTTATTTAAATCAAGGTAGTTATAAATATGAATGCTCAATTTTTAAATTAAAAAATGTTCTCTTTTTGAACTGATGTCTTCTCTGGGTGGTCTATTTTTATATAAGTTTCTTATGCAATGCCGTGGCCAAATGTTCATCTTAATGATACCTCCGCAAACTAATACCGAAGCAAGAACGAGGAAAGGGGGAATTCCAAAGTCATAAATCCAAAATCACGGCAATTCATATCCAACAGAATTGACACAGTATGACAAAGTAAAAACAAACGAACAAAACTGAACAAGAACGTCATATAACTTAAGCACAAGCAGTGTGAACCACTATAAAACTGAGGTATCATCAGGTGATCCGGAAGGGTAAGCATGATATGCTCTACGCATGGCAACCGTCACACTGCCAGTGAAAAGTCCGGTTTTGTCACAGTCGGTATTAGTTAGTCCGCTAAAACTCGGGATCTACCCAAAGATATCTAATCTCATTTGTGACATAGAAACATTGTAGCAGTCTGTCAAATAGTGGTGAGGACGGTAAAACTTGAATATTGCCATTTATCCTGCAATCACGCGTTTTACTACACAGATAAAGCCCGACGTATATCGCCAAGCTGTATACTGTATATATTACGGATAAATTCTCCTGGTCCTGTAGTGTATACACTCACTGTTGACTTCCATTACGATAGGGTTCGCTGCCTGAAAGTTAATTTTGACGTTGTTCCCGCGCTTAGTGAATTGAAGAAAAACAAGCTATAATAAAAAAAAAATTGAAATAAAAACAACGACATTCATAAATGCAGGATAAAAAAAATACATGTACTCATCGCGATACAGGTGAGAAATGCTCGGACAACCTCATATTTCTACCTGTTTCTAAGACTCGTACAAATAAACTTAATATTTTGTTAAAATCAACATGTATTGTCTATATACACCTAAACACTTAATGTGTTGAAACTGTGAAAATCTAATTTTTATATGTCCTTTGTTCACATTTTCTCGCCTTCAGTTGCCAACCACTATAGGTACACATTTGCATTCGATGAAATACACAAACACAGCTATATATATATATATGATTACTGATATTTTCATTGTCTCGCCTTCTTTTAACTTGAAATAAAATAGAATGAAAAATTGAATAATACATCCGTTATTTTGAAATAACACTGCTTAGCGTAGTGAAATGTTCATTGTTTTTTTTAATTCCCATCATTATATGTTTATTGAAGAAAGAAAAAAAATATCAGTGTTAGATATAGTTTAACCATCCATTAGCACATTGCTTGTTCTTATAATCAAAATGTGTTGATATGATTGTCACTACGAATTGTCACCTGTAGGAATGTCAAAGGAAATTTACATTTCGACTTCAGAAACTGCTTAATCTGTATTTGTAACAAAATATAATTTGAACAATTTATTTTGTCACCTAAAGCGTAACAATCATACAATATATCTTCCGCGACATATTAAACAAAGTGATAAACTGTTACCATAAATAAAAGGATAAAACATTATGAATCGAGATAAGATTTCTGAAGTGGTTCAAGTCAATTTCGAAATCATCACCTCATTAGCAGCAAGCTGCACTGAGAACCAGCTAAATAAATGCATTCCAAGATACAAATTCTTAATTAACTTGAAGTGTATCATAAATCATAGCATTCACCAAATTGACAGCTTAATTGACCTTCTAATGTTACTGCATGAATTGACCCAACACTGAACAGACAATCTCAACACAAGACGGTCTTTTTCAACACAGCTAGTGTTGAGAAGTACTAATTACCGTTGACTCAACACTGAACAGACATTCTCAGCACAATTCGGTAATTTTCAACACAAGTAGCGTTGAATATTGCTAATCAGCATTGACTCGACTTAGATTAGTCATTTTACAACACATGTAGAGACTGAAAGTGACTAAAGTACAATGTATGTTGGCCCAACGCCGGACAGACCTTTACAGTCAAAACCTAGTGTTGAAAAAGATTAGCGATAAGTGAACACGGCACAGTCATTTGAAACCCAACACAGACATTTTCAGTCCAAAAACGACTGACTCTATAAAAAGAAGTCAAAATATCTGTCAACAGTGTATAGAGAAATATAGGGCGATAAACAAGTTATCTGTATTTTGTAAGCGTATGTATTACAATTTATCATCCCGATCGACTGACTATGAAGCTTGGGACTCATTTGCTAGCACCCGCTTGTGCTTCATTTTTTGGCTCAGTCGATGATATTTTACAATATACAGTTGTCAGAACTCAGATAACATATACATAACCTACAGGCTCGTCCAGTTCTGACAAAACATTAACGAATTTAAAGTATCCTCCTTGGTCCCGGTAGCCAACGGTCTTTGTGACTGATGCGTTGTAGTTTCCTAAAACAAAGATCATATAGTCAAACCAAAAAAATGTCATATCATATGTATCGGGCAATGTACATGTATCCTAAGACAAATAAGTTAATTTCGAGTGTAATAGGTTGCTAGTGCGTAAAACCCTCTTACATAATGAACAATGAAGAGATATGGAGTAAATGCAAATGAGACAAAGTCTCTACGAATACATGGTAATACTAAGCATTGGAACAACGCTTTTATTGTTGTTCTCCATCTTGAAGTCACCATGAAACCTTCAACAATGAGCTTTAGTCATACCTCAAAGCAAGTTCAAGACGGCCCCCTAGCATCAGTTTTATTGCTTATTGTCGAGCAACGCTACATCTATGTTTTTTACCTTTTGATCCATGGATGCGGGATCGTCAACAAACATAAAAAATAACTGGCAAAGTGTTCTTTCAATTGCTTTAATCCAATGGCCGACAAAAGACAATAGAAGACGATCACAGCATTTAAACAACCATTGGCACTCATCTAGCCAATAGTAGGAAAACTTTGAATAATAAAATCATGAGACGTGGTACAATAAACAGGTGGTCAGAATTACAGTTTTAAATAACAAAAAATAAAAAAAGCCAAAATGTGAAAGTATGATAAAGCTGAAAACTACAAACAAATCGTTCTCTTTTATGGCTTAATGGTATGATTTTGAACCCTTTTTTATTTTTATTTTTTCAAAATTATATAAAAGACAAAATCACAAACATTTCATATTATATCCGTGGCGTAACGCGTAAAGTTCTCGGAAGCCAACATCGGCCAAATAGTGTACACTCACAGCGATGTTCCAGCTTTGTAATTCTATAGCAACTTTGAGGCTTAAAGTTGTCTATTGCCGATACTAACTCTAAAACAACGTGCGCACTAGTGTAGAAAAAAAAAGCCGGTAACCATTCTTGGAGGCCCCAAAAAACAATGTATTGGCTGGGGGTACTAAACTACAATTATTATTTACAACGAGATTTAATTTATGAATAGAAATGCCTTCAAATCTTATTTAATTAGAATGGCACTAATCATTTCCTTAAATAAAAGGTTAATATTGTTTTAAATTCCATGTGAATCGAGCAGATAAAATTTATTTATATTTTTATTGCTGTACAGCAAGCAAAATAATAATTAGTATTAATTGCGTTTGCATGCAAACACAAGAAATCTCCTAAACGAACTCCTATGTCCCAAATCAAATAATAAGATAAGATGTGCATATTTCAAATAAGCTTTCTGTAAAATTCAATCATAATCTGAGAACTTTTGATTTTCCCGCCTTTTCGTTTTTTCCATTGCAACAGCTGGCATTTTTGAGTCTTGGAGACCATAAATCGATTCTGCACATGTTAGGCAATCTTCCTGTAGAATTTCATCAAATTCTGAGCTTTTTTTATTTTCCCGCCTTTTTATCCCTTTTCATAGTAACGGTCACCATTTTGAAATTACTGAGTATATGCAAAACTTCAAATGCTGTTCCACCTTCCAACTACGTTGCAATACCCTACCTCTAACCATGTTTGATAATAAAGCAGGCGTATATGGGGTGATTTTCCCAGTTACCAATACAACGGTGGCCATTTTCAGAAGGACAATCTAGAGATCGTCATTTATCATCCTATGAATTTTTACGAATTTTCAACTGGAAACGAAAAAACGAAAATAGGAATATTTAAAAACTAAATTGGCAATTGTAAGAAATAGCCGATGTCACCACGCACAATCAATTCGGTAATTTTATCTTATTCGCATCTTCAAAATTTACCTAGACATCAATATTCGTTGAAATCGCATGAAGTTGAATTTTTTACGTATTATGGTGGTTATCTTGGAAATGGCGCTCATTTTGAACTTTTTTTGCAAGAAAGTCCTTTCCTTATATTGATCTAACAACATACATAGTTTCATTTGATTACATCAAGCCATTTAAAATAATCGATCGGACAAAAATATGTGGAAGAATAAAAAATAATAAGTATAATATTTATAAAAACAATAAGTCTCCCCAAACTTCGTTCGGAAGACTTAATAATCAGAAGAAACGTATTCTACCAACTTGTCACCCTTACTTCATCTTCGGAGACACAATAAGAAGCACAGTAAAAACAATAATTTTCCCCAAACTTCGTTTTGGAAACTTAAGGTAGATAGACACTGTTGCGCTGCGCAATGCAATCGCGCATAAGAAAAATAAAGAGTTGGGTACGGGGTAGGTATGATTTTCGGGCCGGAACAATAATTTGACGGCTTTTCCTTTGTGACGTCACAATTGAATGACAAATGTGAAACGTTATGTTTCGTTTACTTTGCAGCGAATTAACTCCCTTTTCCCGAAAATAATGTTTCATCCAGAAACTTTGTAAAATATCTCCGTTAAAAGCATGGTGACATATTCATTTTTTAATTGTAACCAATAAATTACATCATAAACTATCTGTTCACAAAAGTGTATCAAATTCTCATGGATATAAAGATCATTTCTGTTAAGCTAAAAATTGCCTTTCCTTATTTTCCCCGTGCATTCTTTGTAAACTTCAGTGAAAAAATGGCTAAAAATGAGCACACTTTGATCTCAATTCTAGAAAAAACAAGCATGGTGACCCATACTTTTTATTATATATTTTGGATAAGTGGGATTGGTTCTTCAATGGTGCCGACTTACAGCAAAATCTCATGAATATGAATATTACTGTCTATCTACCTTAAATATTTTTTTACCTTTCCAATAATTTTTCTAAGATGTAAGATATATAGTCCTTAAATGGAATTTCGTTTCATCTTGGAGAAAAGTGCTATCACCTAGTGAATTGTACAAAGACTATCAACCGGCCAGTGAAAAGCACAGTTATTACTTTTCGTGGACTTTTACGAGACCACGTTCATTGGTAAGTGGGCATGTCAGTTCATTTTTAATCGTGAGGTGTATGAGAAAACAGTTTAACCACGATTGGCAT
The DNA here is from genome assembly GCA_002080025.1 of Modiolus philippinarum. Lineage (NCBI taxonomy): Eukaryota > Metazoa > Mollusca > Bivalvia > Mytilida > Modiolidae > Modiolus > Modiolus philippinarum. The sequence continues at coordinate 22,678 of MJUU01043637.1, read as the reverse complement.
TTCTTTTCTTTAGATTTTTTTAAATAGTAAAAATGAAAAAGAAAGTAAATTGGGTAAATGTCAAGGAGACAACATCCCATATCCAGGTTAAAACCACCCAAAACAAAGCATCTAGGGGTCACCGCACGGTCTTCAACACAGTGAGGAACCTCACACCATATAGCAAGCCCTAAATGGTCCCAAAAAGGTAAAAAAGTGAATAAATCAATGGAAACAAACCACATCCAATAACCCTAATATCAAGAAACTAAAATTTTATAAGAAGACAAGGACAAGCCAATGACCAACATATCCCTGGCTTGGGACAGGCGCAAAAATTGCGGTGGGGTTAAACTCGTTTTCTTGGATCCACCCCTCCCCCATGTGTGGAGACTGGCTAGAAAAATAAATACACAGAAGACCCACTGGTGTATACTGAAATACATGAAGACTCTTTACCAAACCCTTCGGGGAGTTTTGAGTTTGATTTTTCTTCCGTAGTGCGACAGTGTTTTACCAGCAGACTAGATTCCTTGAGATAGCTGGCAGTTTAGCGGCGAGCACTCTTTGACCCTTCTTGCAAAATTACGTTTTGTCATATGCTTTTTCCGTTCCAAGATAGTGGTCATTGAGTTAGTAGTCTACCTGCATTGGATTTTATTCGCATGTTTATGATACTATAGGGAAAGGTGATAGAGAAAGGGGAGGTTTGGGTACCCATAAACCGGTTTAACCCTACCACTGTCTTTTGCTAGTGCCGGTACCAAGTCCGGCTATCCCGAGTTCCTATCGTTATTTATGTTTGTCTCTTGTTTTCATTTTTGTTTTTCTGGGGAAGTTTTCTTGTAAATTGTGGCATGTGATTGTAGTTCCTGGCCATTGTAGGTGTTTGTTGTTTTCCTGTTTTTGTAATCACAGTAAAAATCAAACTAGAAAAAAGTCCAACTTATCAAGACGTGTACCCTTACAATGAAGTACATAAAACATGAAGACAATACACACAGGTACTGTCCGGACAAATGTTCCGATCGCTATAAAAATCATTGATTTATTTACTTGTTATACAAAGTTTGTGGTTCTCCTCGACATAAAATATTTCTGTCCGTTTTGCGCCTGGAAATATTTTAGTCTCGGGGTACCATTATCTTGAAATAGCCAGTAAATAACTGTATATCATTACATTATTGTGTTTTTATATTAAACAATGACAGGATATAGAGTAAAAACGAATAAGACAAAGTTTCTACAAATACATGATAAAGTAAATGAGAACCGAACCGTCAATCCAAAACGAATAATCCAAGGACAATGGCAACATCGGAAACAACAAAGAAACAGAGACACAACACGAGTACGGCACAGAAAAGAAAAATGAATAAACACACCCACAAGTATGAACAACACGTACCCAATAAAAAAACATGGGTAAGATCAGGTGCACCGGTAGGGTAAGCATCTTCTGCTTCTTATGCGACACCCACCGTGTTGAAAATGTCAAATCCGGTAGTAAGGTCAAATCCGGTAGAGGAAACAAGAATTTTAAAGGCAAAGATCTGTTGATATCTGGGAAACAGATATCTTAGCAAATGGAACAACGCTTTTATTGTTGCATCTTCATCTATGAAATTTTTTTCTTTGTCATATCAAGATATCATTTTTCAAGAGCATATCAAATTAAATTTCTGCCAGTGCTTATTTATTGTAATGTCTTTACAAGTGGTTTACCACCAACCTTTGTAATACATAGTCTTAAAACCACTTCTGATAAATACCTTTCCGTAGACCAAATAGCGTTGGTTTGGCTAATGTTATTGTTCTCCATTGAGGGTCTATATGTTGTACCTTAATTGCTCTGTCTGCCCAGCTCCATTGCCTATAAACCAATAAAACGAAATAATAAGTTTCATTGACGTTTTAGTTGAAACACTATGGTTTCGTTGGTGATCATTTTACACTGGTAAAAATTAGAAACAAATTGTTTAACACATATTTCGGTATATGCATTTCTAAATGTTTTGATATGATCTGCACTGAAGAAACATAAGTTGTCGAAATGCGCATATGCAGAAGCTAAATTAACAGTAACTTCGGTATTTTGTCATATATATAGTCTTTATAGCCGCGATGCTCATTGTGTTAAGTTAAGAATTACGGATAACAGGACATTGAATGAATTGTTATGCACAGAGAAACGATCTTTTATTACATTATGCATGCAATCGTACGTCACAGTGATATAAAGCTCTCAATTGGTTTTTTTCGCCAATTAAAATTTGCAAGTCTGATCTATTGCGTTTAACGTCCAAAGACCAATAGTTCAGATATGTCAGCACAAAGACAATTTAATCAAGCAAAACATAATTGGAGGTGCAAGTGGGGCAAAGAGTTTCGACTAACAATGGAAAGGATATATGTAGAACAAACTTAATACTACATGGAGTGTGGCGTTTCTCCCAAAAGTTTGTCTATTTTTTGCGCCAGACCGACTACCTTTGCAGCGACATGTACTCTAAAATTTTTGAAAAAGTAAGAAATTTTATAGACCAAAGCAAACGGTATCAGACTTTTCAATACAATCTATATACTGTTTATTTTTTTCTCTGTATCTTTATTCTCATTTTAGCTACATTTTCCACTTTTTAATTCCATTACACATTCCTCCCATTTGCATCATATTACTTAACATATTTGAATTGCATGTTGTATTGTATGTAAATGTTGTGTACATTGATCGGGAACTCTGACAAATTAATTTTATGTTTCAAACAAATTTATAGAACATTTAACATCACCATACCTGCGTTTATGTAACTGAATCACCAGTGCACTTTAGCATTAAACAAGTATTTTTCTTTCTAAAATAAGCATAGTGAAGTTTGTAACCTTATAGTACTCTTATTACTTGAAATTGGTTTTGAATTGTTATGAAATACATATTCTCAGCACCAATGCCTTGTGTTTTAAACCCGTTTCAGAAAATTTTAAGGCTTTAATAATGCCAAGTAGGTGTGTATGTAATATAGTAAAGTATTCAACTATCTTAAACTCAGTAATGCATGCAGTTAGCTCTGTAGAATAAGATCCTGAAATATTATTATGTTGGAAGAGTGAATGGGTAGAACAAGAACCAATGATTAATAAACATAACATTTTTCATCATTTTTTTCTTAGCACTGTGTAAAATATATTTATAAGTATTGGTCATCGGTATAGATTCATTAACTCTGAACGTACCAGAATCCGTGTGTCCATATGTCGGTCTCACCATGCCACTGTTTTGGTCTGTCAGAAGAGTATGTGAACGACGTATTAGAATTGTGCTGTACCGATGCGATGTTAATGTAATCCTATAAACAAATTTAATACAGACGTGAATAACATATAAACAAACTGTTAAAGTGGTGCAATAATCATTACAAAATTAATCGAATATTAAATTCTAGTGTGTTTAAACTATTAATCCTGGTAGACATATTAATATTCGAAAAAAATGGGTTTATGCATGGAGTTTCTAAATATTGAAACTTTTTTATTTCACTAAAATAAATTCAATTTCACCACCTGTTTTTTTGTCAAAAATATACATTTTGAAGCTGCTTATATACTATCGAACTATATTATATGTTCACGTATTACATAGAATTGTTAGACCGTATTAACAGTGTTCAAAAAGGATGCAATATCAAAATTTATACCAATGATTCTTTTATGCTAGATTTAATTAAGCATTTTTGCTTAAATATTTTACTTCATAAATTTTCTGTCCAAAGCTTCAGTAGCAAAGTATTTTAAAAATAGATAAGAATTTTCTTTGAAGCAGTTTTCTGTCTACATGATATCACTCATGCGCATATGCAGAAAGTAAATTCACAGTAACTTCGGTATTTAGTTATCTATTAAAGTAATTTATAACAAAATTTTTGTTAACGGAGGTTCAAAAATTAGAGTGACCGTTTATTTAACACAGAAATAAAAGGAAAAATTATCGTGATAAAGGTAATAATTTATAAGTCTTTCATAAATTTTGTTATTTATAATTTTGATACAACTATAATCTACCGACTTTCTTTATCATTATCAAAAACATATGTCAGATTCAATTACAGGATATGACGAAATTACCTTATTGGGGTACTGAGCTAATGTTAATGGTTTCCCATTTTCAAATATTTCTAAAGGAGCTGTACGCTTTATATAAAATCATATAAAATCCATATCCTGACATCACACCCAGATTTGTAATCCCGGCATCCTTCAATACAACTTGATATACCTATTCATAAAATTATATATTCAAAATTTACAAACATAAAATGTTGGAAATGGCAATGCTTAGAACGAAAATCTATTACAATTTCGGTAGTTTTTCTTAGTTTGTTTGAAATGTAGGTACTACAGACGTATAATACACTTGAATAAGCAAAGGTAGCGAGTTATATCAATACATAATCGTGTTCCATCTTGCAAAAGCCCACAGAATAATTTCTCAGGAAAATGTGTCCAATCAGGTCAAAGCAGTCATTTTATTCTTCTGCAATATGTGTACTGGTCTATCCATCTCGACTTACTGAATACTTCCTTTATCTCTACCTCAATGCCCGACATTTTGTAATTTAACTAAGCAAATTGATTGAAAGCAAAATAATATAAATTATAAATTTGTGGCAAGTATATAAAAAAAGCCAAAAACTGTCTACATATCCTTTAATTTCTATCTCTTTTTGTCTATTTCTATGAATTACAGAAACGAGGTTATCAAAAAAAAACTATAGAAAACCACTAAAGCTGATTTATTCTCAGAGGTCATGTGATTAAATACAAAAAACCTACAGTGCTAGGCTATAAGTGTCGCTTAATCACTTTAGTCTCTGCGTTTCATAAAAAAAATATCGACTATTCTATCGAATATTGTTTCTTGCCGGGTTACAATAAAAATCAATTCAAAACTTGCAATTGTGTTTGTCAATATCAAAGTGAAAAAGACTTCAAACAAGAGGCTCTCAAGAGCCTGTATCGCTCACATGGGTCCTGCACCACTATAATTCCCAATTGATGGTCCATCTTTGGTGGTGTATATGTACATAAAAATCAGAAACTTTTTATAAAATCTAATAAAAATTGTTCAAGCAGTTTCAGGGAAAATTTTTGAATGCAGTTTCCAAACTTAAGAGGCCTATGTTAATCTACGTTCCCTGCTGGCAGCTAATTAACATAAAACTTTGAAGGGGTCACATAAGGACTATCATATCAAAATTCTACTGAAATTGTTCAATCAGTTTCAGAGGAGAAGATCTTTTTATGCATTTCCCACTGGGTCCAATGTTAAACTAAGTTTTGCTACTGGTGGCCATGTCGGAAGATGGATCAGCAACAAAGTAACAAGCTCAAAATCTCACAAGTTTCATTTATGCAATGTTTAAATTGAATCTATTCAATGGTTTTCCATGATATCTTTGTATGCATTTCCCCTTAGGGTCCAATTCATTGCTGGCAGCCATGTTGGATGATGGATCAGAACTGAAGTAACAACACTTGGTCAGCTTCTCAGAAGCAAAGTTTGGATTAAATCTATTAAGCAGTTCTCTAGAAGAAGATCTTTTGTTAAATTAAGTCCACAGATGGTGACACTTAGTCAGCACCTGATAGGCATCATTCATGTCATGTTTGATTTAAATCCATTTAGCAGTTCTCTAGAAGATCCTTGTGTACATTTCCTATAGGGTCAAATGTTGTCGGTCATGTAAGATGACAGAGTGGCACCAAAGTAATAACACTTGGTCAGCACCTCATAAACATCATGCATGCCAAGTTTGGTTCAAATCCATTTGTGGTTCTAAAGTAGAAGTTCCTTGTATGCATTTTTCCATAGAGTCCAATGTTAAAATTAAGATCCCCGCTGGCGGTCATGTTGGATGATGGATCGGCACCAAAGTAATTACACTTGGTCAACACCTCATAAGCATCATTTATGCCCAGTTTGGTTCACATCCATTCAGTGGTTCTCAAGAAGAAGTTCTTTGTATGAATTTTCCCATTAGGGTCAAACGGTAAACTAAGTTCCCCGCTGGTGGCCATCTTGGAAGCGGTTAGAAAACTTGTGTTCAGTGAAATATAATCCTTAACAGGCTGAACATTTTTGCAGTTTAAACTTGACCTCTATCTCAAAGCGTTTTTGAAATATAGGACAAAAAGTAAAACATCACGAAAAATTTGACCAATAAAGGACCACAACTCATATATTGGTACTTGGATTTTCTTCAAAATATCCATGTGGGTAGATCTTAACATGCTGAACATTATTGCAATTTAAATTTAACCTCTATCTGTTATAGTTTTTTTAATGAAAAATAAAAAACATCAAAATTTTGAAAATTTTATGGAAAAAGGGCAATAACTCTTAGATGGGTCATCAGATTTTCTTCAAAATTTGAGCATGGGTAGATCTTCTCATGCTGATCATTTTTCCGTCTGTCAGATTTTTGATATCTGTAACGGTTTTTGAGTTATTTGCCAAAAACTGTAATTTACCCCTATGTTCTATTTTTAGTAACGGCAGCCATGTTGTTTGACCTAGGACATACAAAATAAGAAATTTGAAACTAAATACCCTAGTGATAATTCAGTCAAAGTTTAGTTCCATTTGACCCAGTGGTTTCAGAGGAGAAGATTTTTGAAAGTGAGCTAACGACGGACGGACCACGGACGCCAAGTGATGGCAATAGCCCTGTGAACATTTCTACACTGTTTACTTGAAATGTGTCATTGTAAGTGAATGCATTTGTTTGTGTTAAAATGTTGACACTTGAATTTGAAGCAGGCATGGTAGAGAAAGGATAAGTGGACAAAAGAGTATGTAGATTGATTAAATGGTATAGAAATACAAAACCTTATGTCGTGCTACAGCAGGTAATCTTTGGATGGCGCTTTGATCTGTCACTTGATGGAAATAGTGCGAATCTTTCCGCTTTCCACCGGTCTGAAGAAAAAGAAATTGAGTCATTTTTGTTTATCATTAGTTTAATGTTGCTTCAGACTTAACATTTTAGCTACATTTAGATGTTATGCTTTATTTTAATATAGGAAAAATGAAAGGATATGGAGTGAATGTACATGTGACAAAAACATTTTGCCTGTTTTAAATTATGTGATTCTTTTGGTTCATGGTTGCTTTAATACAGATGCTTATACACCCAGTAAGTAATATTTCAGATTTTTTTAGGATAAGTTCACGTTGATAAATTTTAATAAAACAAAAAGATGACCTAAGCCAAATGGTTGCACATCTCAATACAAAAATACCTAGAATATTTTTTGAAATGAAAAAGTAGAGCTTAAAAAACTTTGAAGAAGGCTTTATATCAAAGAGTTGTTAAATATCATCTGTTTGAACCAGTTTCTATATCTCGGGATACTTCGTAGTCAACCTTGCTTAGCCGGAAAAAATCTCGTCTCAATGTATTTCTTATGGTCAAGGTAATGGTCCAACAGCACTAATTAAGCTATATTGAACACGCTGAAAAATAAAATTGAATTTGTTGCAAGGATTTTTGAACGCAGAAGAGTACAAACCTCTCCTAATACTAGATCTAAATAAGCGTCCAATCAAAAAGATGGATTGTGTATTTATATGTTCTACACAGCCATGGACGGGCCGTTCAAATTGTAGTCAGGTGAATCTGGATGTCAATTTAATATCCAATGATCTGTTGCGTTGGTTCTGATACTCCAAAGCTAACGATACTTTTTGATTAAATCGTGTATTCCTATACTTTCGTTAAAATTAATAAATTGACAGAACACAAACATGACAATGATATTTATGTAGATAATGAATATTCCTATACATAAACATTTTTATATAATGCATTTAGCAAATTAACGAATATATAGGGAAAAAATGGCAATAATATTAAGTTAATTTTCTTACCACGTGGACCTCCTGATCTTGGTATGCACGGATAATAACTCGCCTTGAGTCGGTATGTGTTATTGTGAGAGTTTTAGGCAAGTCATGATATCCAGCCATCAATTCAATAATTATATCTGAAAAGTAAATAGATTGAATTTCAATTGAGTTTCAACTCTACAAAAAGGTTATACGTCTGCATACATTTGACAGGTACTAAACAGTCAAGACTGTTATCGTCAGAATCTGCAATGATTGTTTCCAAAGCCTATCACAGTAACTTCGGTATTTAATTATTTCAGACGTTTTAATTTATGATATTGAAATGTACATTTAACTATGAAAGATATATCATAATGAAATATTCGAAAAGAAAATTATAATACTTTAATGTATGGAAATGAATTTAAATCGATGTTTATAGCGTAGATGACGGTTGAAAATAAAATTGAGAAGAAAAAACTTGTTAAGAAAAAAAAAAATTATAAATAAAATGCAGCAGGCATACGCCTCGATTTCAAATATTTTTAAATACATTGATTCATTTTAAAAAATTCTAATATCTAGAAATTAAAGGTACATGTACCCTTCTTGTGCAATTGCAAAATTCGTTTTTTTGCTCTTTATTTGTTTAATCTATCGAAGCTTTTCTTATAATTCATGCTTCCTGCTCCAAAATATTTTAGAATGCTACTTTATTTTACTTATTTAATCATCTATCAGTTTTTTAAACATCTTTGAGTTAATGGTCTTCCAAACGTTTAGATTTTATCTGCACTGATGAGACATATAAGTTGTCGAAATGCGCATATGCAGAAAGTAAATTCACAGTGACTTCGGTATTTAGTTATTTGAAAGATCTGCCAGTAATGGCAAGATTTTATTTGCATAATAACCCGCGACGTTTTTTAAATTTCAAAGGAAATATCAATTAAAATCGAACTTGCCTTACATGTCTCGTCATTTATTTACCGCGTTTAAAGACGACGCGTTTGTGAGGTGACGGACAGGCGGACTCATGTACTGAGGGTGTCAGAAATTACCTTGGAACTTTCTATGATTAATAAAAAGGTCGTTTACTGCAGAAAATAAGCCATCCATTAGGGGCCATCTTGAACTTACTATGAGGTAGGAGTGTACTGTTTGCTCTTTGTTGAAGGCCTCATGGTGACTTCACGATAAAGAACAACAATGAAAGCGTTGTTCCATATGCTTAAGCTAACCATGTATTCATAGGGATTTTGCCCCATGTACATTTACTCCATATCCCTTTCTTGTTCATTTACGTTGGAGTTTGTCTCTCGTGCAGTGTGGAGCCCGTTAAAAAAGATTCCCCGAGCTTGAGGTGTATGCTCTTTTAATTTTGTCAGTTATGGTGACAGTTTCTCATATGAATGTACTATCAAAATTCAACCTTTGGCATTTGGTTTTATAAAGATTAAACTATTTTTCTAGCCATCGGTTTATATATGCCCACACATCCCGATTTTGCTTGCCAAATTTTCTAGCAATCAACTGGATCAGTGCCCTGTGATCTTTTATATTTTGTATTGTCTATTGGTCCCTTTGTCGGGCAACGGATGTGAGTGATTGTGAGGGTACTTACATCAATGACAAAATGGATACATGGATGTGGCGTTTTTCAACATTTACCAAGTGAATTCTGCTCAAACCAGTGCAAGGGACGTCTTGAACTTACTATGAGGTAGGAGTGTTTGCTATTTGTTGAAGGCATCACGGTGACTTCAAGATGAAGAACAACAATGCAAGCGTTGTTCCATTTGATGTGGGATTTTGTCCAAAGTACATGTTCTCCGTATCCCTTTATTTGTTTATTAATGGAAATAGGAACAGACTGTCATATAGATGCATAGACAAAAGAAGGGAAACGGGGAATGTGTCAAAGAGACAACGACCCAAAGGGGTGTAGCAACAACTCAACAAGCCACCATAAGATTCTCAGTGAAAGGTGAGAAAACCCCACACCCAACGGCAGGTCGGAGTTGGCCCCTAAAAAAGAGTAATCAAGTTGAACGAAATAAACATAAATTAAGTAAACCTAACTAGCAAAAAGACAAGACACACAAAGGCTTAATAAATTTCCTGACTTAGGACAAGCGCAAACCTGCTGCGGTGGGGTTAAACTAGTTTTATTGGGCCAAAACTGCCCCCCCCCCCCTTTTATATATTATGACATTTCGTAGTCTGTCATTTATAAGATGTTTTCTAAACTGCAGCTACACAACGACTAGGTATAGATATTATCTGACGCAGTTTTGAGATTGATGATAAAACAATTTCGAATGTCATTGACGATAGAGAAGATACAAAAACATAACCAAAGAGAGCTTGACACGAGAATATTGAATGAGCACAATTTTGCCAAAAACTAACTTAAATTGATAGAGCGAATGTTAAGTGAATTTTGAACAGCTATTTTTTTTTTTTTAAAGTACCAGTCTTTACTAGCCAATCAGATGGTTTAGAGACCAAACAAACATCTCTCTTGTCAATGTTAAATAAATCCAAACTGTAAATAAAATATCGCAGTAATTAGTATATAACAACTTGTTTGCATATACATTTCGTCCCGACATCAAATGACCACCTTTGAATCCAGGTGTAATAGATCGGATGAAAGTATTACAGATCTGATCTTACTCTTTCCTGCATTAAACAAGAACTCCACAAAGAATTAGTTTTCAAATTTTAATGAGAAAAAAAATAATAAAAGGATAAATGAAGAAAGAAAAAAAAGGAAATAGTGCATTAAGACTATTACACCGAGAGTATTCGCTAGCCAACTAGTGAAGTACTTCGTTGCTGAGCGGTAAACGAATTTATTTGGTAACTGTAGTGTCTCTTCCTCTGACTAGGTTCTGTTTTAAACTTGGTTTGTCTTTTTATTAAAGGTTATTGCAATTGGTAAGTTGTTCCCTATCAGTTTGAAAGCATACTGAGTTTTCTTGACTTTCAAATGTTAAAATATTATCATCTGTGACGAGACATGAGTTGTCGAAATGGTCATCTGCAGAAATTAAAAACAATAACAGTTACATCGGTTTAAGTCATTTTCAATTGCAACCTATACATAAAATTACCGAAATGCTAATTTCAAAAGGAATGCATGAATGGACGGGTACGCACAATTTTATCCTTTGCGTGCATTTGCATCTTTGTAATCAGCCTAAATAAAAAGTCGACAAACAGTAACTCAATCTCCTGCTTTAGATCTTTGGATTTTTTTTTTGTATTTGAAAAAAATTACAATTTCGAAAAAAATTGGTATTGAATAAAAAGTAGTTCCACGATGTTCAATTTTCTTTAATGTGAAATTTGTAGAAATAAAAGGTTTGTTTCCATGTTGCTTGTATTAAAAGAAATGCCTATGTTTATGCACCATTATGTTGATTGAATTCGCCCTTTTTCTCCTTAAACAATACTTAAACATATGGAAAGTAAGTTTACGCAAAGCATTTGTTTGCCATTTATGTAGTTTTCACTATATTTAACTTCAATACAATATTAAGTCTTACTTTTCCCATGTAGATCTCTATCTCTTAGATGTGAAACAGCTTTCTGTATGGTTTTAAATGAATGTCCAACATCTCGACTAAATAAAAAATGCATAAGTTGATCTTTCGTCTTTAAAGTAGTTGTATGGTAACCTATTTTTTATTAGCACATATGTTGAAGCATGGAGCAGGTCATGCTTACCCTTCCGGAGCACATGATGATACCCGGCGCCAGTTTTTGAAGGTGTTACATGTAACACAGGTAATTCTTTAGTTTTGTAAGGTTCTTGTTCATCTGATTTGTCTTTGTAACCCTGTATCAATTTGTGTTAAATATGAATTGCCATATGTGTTTTGCATTTGTGATTTAAGAATCCCACTTCCGTTTTTGCATATGTATTCATTTGCAGACAATTTATTCATGTGGGATAATTGGTTATATCCAACTTACGACATATGACCAGTTTTTTGTCTTTTTTTGGGGGGATGTGGGGTTAATGGCGCATCGTCATACTTTGATCTACAAGGTTATTTAAAAGATAAACTTTAGTATGGAGTATTGCATAATTATTTCCTTCAGTTTCCCCAAAATCTTTCTACATTCCTCTATTCCCAAACAACCCCCGTGTTCTTGTTTTCATTACGATAGACTGGCTCCTTTCCCTTTCTCTGCAGCACTATACAAACCTCCCCAGTATATGGAGTGTATAGTTCACAATAAATTCGTTACTGTAGAGCGTGCAGTTCATGCAGTGACTTTGTGGAAAGAGCAAAAGCACTGTCACAAAAACTGCTGAGTCGGGGATATGTTCAGCCGAATTACTTTCGTCCCTTTAGAAATTCTATGGCCGTCACCACGACATAGTAGATAGATATGAAATGTCAGTGTCACAAATGAAAACTGACATTTTTAGCTAGATTGACGTTTTCCCGGTGTAAGGTTGAATTTTGACCACGTTGAAAATTGACCTTTTGGCCGTTTTTCAACGTTGACAATTGATCCCAAAGCCATTGAATGTTGATCCGCTCAATATTCAACGGGCTAAATGTCAGATTTCAAGGATTATTTTTTTCAATTTGAAAAACCAATGCGTTGAATACTGCCCATCGTGGAAAAATGACTACTCATAAAAAAAAAAAAACCAAATATTCATATTAGAAATACAAAACTGGAAGCGTAAAAATTTGAAAGTTTGTACAGGATGTGCCAATCTCAAATTCATGTTAAGGAACACATTTGGGAGACTTTTGTACAGTACTTGCACCAAAACACGGATATCAGTAGTATATGAGTACAGTTCGCTTATGATTTGTGGTGGTGCTGCTGTGGTGGTGCCGGAAGTGCCGTAATAGGAAGTGACGTAGAGCGGAAATGACATGACGGAAGTCATATGACCGGAAGCGGAAGTCACGTGCCCGGATGTAGAAATGTTATTGTTGCGCATGCACAACCGGAAGTAGACCTTTTTGAAGCCCTATGCGGGCCTATTGACCGGAAATGACGTGTTGGAACAACACGTGACCCCGCAGGGGTGTTGTGGGAACGTATTGGAGCGCGCATGCGCAACCGGGAGTAGATATGTATCTACTGTAAGTAGCCATATTGACCGGAAATGACGTGTTGGAAGAGGGCAAGGCCCCGGAGGGATGTTATATGACCTTACTACAGTGTACATGCGCGACAGGAAGTGGGGCGTAGCCCCAGGTGTATACCGGAAGTCAGATATTTTCACTAGTCGGAACGACTCGGGCTTGTCAATCAGCAATTGTCGTTGTTTTTCTGTAGGTGTCTTCTGTAAGGTCCGCGTTCGTTAAAAGGACATAACTCTTGGGATTTTCCCGCGTTTTTTGGTGTCTTCTATCACGTCCGCGTTCGGCAAAGGGACATAACTCTTGGGATTTCCCGCGTTTCTTTTTGGGTGTCTTCTATCACGTCCGCGTTCGTCAAAGGGACATAACTCTTGGGATTTCCCGCGTTTTTAACGGGTGTCTTCTGTCACGTCCGCGTTCATCGCGGCAATTCATATGGTTGTTAAGCACCTTGTTGGTTGCTAAGTGTCTTCTATCACGTCCGCGTTCATCAAAGGGAGATAACTCTTCCTAATATTTTTCCTGCTTTTTTAGTTTATTGATTTCACCCGAAACTTAGGCGAGATAAATCGTGGTTTATTTATGTTTGTGCTGGTTTATTTTTTTGTTCACTAAAATTTAATACGACTCAAGAGTACGTTTTTGACAGTGCTCGCGTGCTCATTTCACTTTTCGGCGGCGGCGGTGGTGGTCGTGTTCATCGGTGGTTAAGCGGCGGCGGCGGCGGCGGCGGTGGCGGTTGGATTATAGGCTATTGTGGTGGTGGTGGTGGTGAGTGGTGAGTGGTGAGTGGTGAGATGATATTAAAAAAAAGAACAACTGGTTCTTTAAACATTTTGACACAAACTCGATTTATATTCACTTCTTAACTACCTGTGGTAGGGTCACTCTGCAATTTGCCAGGCTTGTGACTGGCTATAACTATAAAGTTATAGGCTGCATTACCCCTTCCTCCCAACCAAGATGTGTTTTTTCTTTTTTTTTATTCTTTACATGGCGTCGTTGCTATCTTCTGTCGATGGTGGGCTATATTCATTCAATACTTCATCAAACAGATACTGTCTTTTTTCTACAGCATACTTCCAGGCCTCTCTAGTATCATAGTCCTCTTCTTCTTTCAACCGCTGGACTGTGTTTTTGATCTTTCTATGCACCGGGTCTTTCCGCATATCCTCTATCCAGAATACATTATTGAGATAGGTATCCTTCATCGTATCTCTGTATTCCGGGAACATCTTTTTATATCCAAGTTTGCGTGCTTTATCTTCCTCATATCCTTCGTCAATATACTTTTCAACCTTTTCTTCGTATTCGGGCTGATTACCATTCATGGCTCTGGTTACTATTATATCCCATGGTGATTTTGAGTCTGAGAGTTCTTCTTCATCAGATCATTCGTTGGTGTTATAGTCAGATTCTTCAGTAATATAACTTTCCCCGGACATGCTAGAGTCTGTTTCCATATCCTGTTGTCTGTCCATCTCTGGCTCTATGTTATGTTGTGATTGTTTGTGGCCGGAAAGATTGAACTTTCGATTGGAATGATAATTACAGCTATCGCAATGGTACACTCCAGAGGTCTTCACCCCTTGAGATTCGTTGCACGAATGAGAAAATTATAATAAGCGAAGCTTTAAATACAGCTAACAAGACTCACGAGTCGTTTACTAGTATGGTTTTGGCTGTGCTCGCATGCTCATTTCACTATATTGCTGCTGCTGCTGCTTCTACATATTTTGATATGGCTTCTGCTGCTGCTGCTGCTTCTACATACTTGGATATGGCTTCTGCTGCTGCTGCTGCTTCTACATACTTGGATATGGCTTCTGCTGCTGCTGCTGATTCTACATACTTGGATATGGCTTCTGCTGCTGCTGCTGCTTGCTTAGAAAAAAATGCAGTACACTAACGTTCTCTACCATAATCTAACACTAACAACCATAATTTAACCCTAACCAGAATTTAACCCCAACCCTTTTTTAATCTAACTCTAACTCTATCTATAATATAACCCTAACCCTAACCAGAATTTAACCCCAACCCTTATTGTAATCTTAACCTAACCCTAATTTAATCCTATCTATAATCTAACCCTAACGTAATCCTAGCACTGACACTAACCCTAACCCTAACGCTATTTGTTATCTAATAGTAGTACTAAGCAGTGTTCTGTCTATATCATAAGAGAAATACATTGTACCGATCAGAACAAATAATGAATTTATCTAATGTTGGAGACAGAACACTGCTTAGTACTACAGACTCTAGCATGTCCGGGGAAAGCTATATTACTGAAGAATCTGACTATAACACCAACGAAAGATCTGATGAAGAAGAACACTCAGACTCAGAATCACCATGGGATATAATAGTAACCAGAGCCATGAATGGTAATCAGCCCGAATACGAAGAAAAGGTTGAAAAGTATATTGACGAAGAATATGAGGAAGATAAAGCACGCAAACTTGGATATTAAAAGATGTTCCCGGAAATCAGAGATACGATGATGGATACCTATCTCAATAATGTATTCTGGATAGAGGATATGCGGAAAGACCCGGTGCATAGAAAGATCAAAAGACAGTCCAGCGGTTGAAAGAAGAAGAGGACTATGATACTAGAGAGGCCTGGAAGTGTGCTGTAGAAAAAAAAGACAGTATCTGTTTGATGAAGTGTTGAATGAATATAACCCACCATCGACAGAAGATAGCAACGACGCCATGTAAAGAATAAAAAACAAGAAAAACACATTTGGGTTGGGAGGAAGGGGTAATGCAGCCTATAACTTTATAGTTATAGCCAGTCACAAGCCTGGCAAATTGCAGAGTGACCCTACCACAGGTAGTTAAGAAGTGAATATAAATCGTGTTTGTGTCAAAATGTTTAAAGAACCAGTTGTTCTTTTTTTTAATATCATCTCACCACTCACCACCACCACCACCACCATCACAACCACAATAGCCTATATCCAACCACCGCCGCCGCTGCCGCCGCTTAACCACCGATGAACACGACCACCACCGCCGCCGCCGAAAAGTGAAATGAGCACGCGAGCACTGTCAAAAACGTACTCGTGAGTCGTATTAAATACTAGTGAACAAAAAATAAACTAGCACAAACATAAATAAATCACGAGTTATCTCGCCTAAGTTTCGGGTGAAATCAGTAAACTAAAAAAGGAAAAATATAAGAAGAGTAATCTCCCTTTGATGAACGAGGACGTGATAGAAGACACTTAGCAACCAACAAGGTGCCTAACAACCGTATGAATTGCCGCGATGAACGCGGACGTGATAGAAGACACCCACAAAAAAACGCGGGAAGTCCCAAGAGTTATGTCCCTTTGACGAACGCGGACGTGATAAAAGACACCCCAAAACGCGGAAAAATCCCAAGAGTTATGTCCCTTTAACGAACGCGGACCTTATAGAAGACACCTACAGAAATACAACGACAATTGCTGATTGACAAGCCCGAGTCGTTCCGACTAGTGAAAATATCTGACTTCCATTATACACCTGGGGCTACTTACAGTAGATACATACCTACTTCCGGTTGCGCATGCGCGCTCCAATACGTTCCCACAACACCCCTGCGGGGTCACGTGTTGTTCCAACACGTCATTTCCGGTGAATAGGCCCGCATAGGGCTTAAAAAAGGGCTACTTCCGGTTGCGGATGCGCAACAATAACACTTCCACATCCGGGCACGTGACTTCCGCTTCCGGTCACATGACTTCCGCTTCCGGTCACATGACTTCCGTCACGTCATTTCCGCTCTACGTCACTTCTTGTGACGTCACTTCCGGCACAACCACAGCACCACCATCACAAATCATAATCGAACTGTACTCATATACTACTGATATCTATTGATTGTTTCGTCAATCTGGTAACAATTCATTCTCCTTTCACGTTGCAACTTTTCAAGAGTGTCGATTACTCTTTCTAAACATCCATCCCATATATTCATACTTGAAATGCATATTCGGGAAATTGTAATAAAGTAGTGAAATTATTGTACGAACTTTTTGATGATAGAGTATATTTTAGCTTTAGTACATTTATTGGTTTCATTGCCGATTTTTGCTATATTTTCAATATGAGCTGAAAATGCCATCAGCAAAAACAATTATTCCCAAATGTTTTAGATATTTGATTATTGTGGAGATTCATAATAGTTTTTGTTCTTTCCTTCTTTTTCTTCTCCCGCAAGTTTGTCCACCCTCGTTCTCCGCCACATTATCAACGATCTTAATGAAACTTGACAAAGGGATAAAGAGTCATGTGTAAATGTGCAGTCCGGTCTTGAAATTTTCAAAGTGGCGTGCATTGCCCTTGAAACGGAAAAAGGCGGGAAAATTTAATGTGCTCAGAATTGGATGAAATTTTACAGAAAGCTTGCACAAGTTGTGCGGAAATAATTTTGGAGTTTTTTATGGTTTTGTTTTGTTTTGTTTGTTTGTTTATTTTTGTGTGTGTGTGTTTTTTGTTTTTTACATGAATTATTTACATATCGCAGAATAGACTATATCCAAGTTCAGATTCACCAATTGTTATTTGTCTGCCCTACGTCACTAACATGTTCCCCATGTGACCACCTTCATGGCGTTTAAGGCTCTTAAACTGGTCATCCGTTCCACAATGCTACGCTCGTTAGTGAAGCCAGCGTAACACAACAGGAACCCAGTTTATTAAGGCTCTCTGATTAGAAGTTTTATCCTGAAAACTTGTCTAGTAAAACCTGAAAATCACGTCCTTCTATTTCTATTTCTCTATTAACATTTAAATTGGTACGGGGGGGGGGCAAAAAAACGGATGCCTCTATTGGAAGGTATCATCAAAATACCACCGTATTCTAATTGGACATGTTGTTTTTGAGAAGAAATCTTTGAATGTGTTATCCATATGGATATTAAAAATAACTTGGGAAGGGGTTCCCTGATAATCTACGTAATAAATACTGCTCAAATAAAAACATTACAAGGCCCTATCAAAAAATATTTGGCTATCTAACAGACAATTGTGAAGAGCCATTTTATGGCCCAGTGAACCTCTAAATAAATGTAAAATTAACATTTTAAGTATCATGTGCATGTTTAGATTAAGAAAAAAAAACATATTCTGCAATTTTTGCTTAGAATATGAATAACATTTTTGGAGACTTTCAGAATAACAAACCAAATTTAAAAATGAGCAATTTTGGCTCTTTGAACCTCTTAAATCTTCAATATCAAAATTTTTAGTATCAGATGTGCAACTAGATCAGGTGAACTACATATCCTGCAAGTTTAGTTGGAATCTGACGTATAGTTGTAATGAAGTTGTGGATTATCAAACCAGTTTAACAAATGAGCAATTTTGACTTTGTGAACCTCTCAAATCTGTCAAATCAAAATTCTAAGTATCAGGTGCACAACTACACCAGATGAACAACATAACCGAAAGTTTGGTTGGAAACAGACTAGCAGTTTTAACTGAGTTGCGGATTCAAAACCGACAGACTCACATTTGAGCAATTTTAGCTCTGTGAATCTCTAAAATCTGGAAAATAAAAATTCTAAGTATCAGGCACACAACTACACTAGGTGAACAATATAACCTGAAAGTCTGGTTGGAATCGAACCGGCAGTTTTGATTGAATTGCGGATTCAAAAACCTACAAATGAGCGATTTGACTCTGTGAACCTCAAAAATCTATAAAATCAAAAAACTACACCAGGTGAACAACATATCATGATAGTTTGGTTGGAATCAGACTAGCAGTTTTGAGGGAGTTGCGGATTCAAAAACCAACAGACGACGCAGGACGACGACGACGCAGGACAACGACGTAAGACGACAGATAGTAATCCCCATGTGAA
Source organism: Modiolus philippinarum (assembly GCA_002080025.1). NCBI lineage: Eukaryota > Metazoa > Mollusca > Bivalvia > Mytilida > Modiolidae > Modiolus > Modiolus philippinarum. The sequence goes on along the minus strand of MJUU01043637.1, from coordinate 3,825 downwards.
GACTCTGCTAACAGCAGGCGATACAACTATGTTCGCCATTTGCTGCAATCTTGGATGAGGTATGGACCTACAGGATACCTTCTTTGGAAGGGACCATCTAAGGACCATTCTGCCGAAGTTTGGTTATAATTGGACTGATAGTTTCTGAGAAGATCTTTAAATGTCTTTTCCAATGGGTCCAAAGTTAAAACTCTGTTCCCCGCTGGCGGTCATCTTGGATGAGGAACGGACCTGTCGGATACAATTTTTAAAATGGACTACCCAAGAACTATAGTGACCAAGTCTGGTTCCAATTTGCCCAGTGGTGTCAGAGGAGAAGATCTTTGAATGAAAAGTTTACGACAGATGGACGACGGACGCTGGACGCCAAGTGAAAGCAAGAACTCTTCCTGGCAAGACAGGTGAGCTAAAACAACCGTAAACCTGAATAGCCCATGCATGAAATGTAAGTTAAAGTGTCATAATTGTTATCAGAAACCTAATGGCTGTCCAAGAAACGCATCTACTGGAGAAATTCTATTCATTTATTTGTTCTAGTATCTCAGATCTGGACTTTAACAAAAGCTTAAATCTGCGTCGCTCATGCATGAAATGTAGGTCGAGGTAAGCCCACCTTTTGACAAAATCTCATTTATCTATTACTTGTGATTCAAAAGTTATATACTTATAAGGATGTTTACTTTGTTGCGGATGGATGAATGGGCATTAGGCAAGTACAAGTCTACAAAGAAAAATACTATGAACTTGCAATTTATATCTCGTTTATTTATTCATATGTAAATTCATTTAAATCTATTACTTCTGAAAAAGTGAGTTAATATATATAGTTAAGAAAGTGTTTTGATTGTTTACATATAATTTTTAAAACGTTGAGAAATGACCCGCTTCATGAAAAGTGTCAGAATTCAACGGATTTGGTCAAAATTCAATGACTTTGGGTCAATTTTCAACGTTGAAAAACGACTTATAGGTCAATTTTCAACGGAGTGAAAATTCAACCTTACACCGGATTTGACCTTACCGGTTTGACTTTACCCTGGATTGACCCACTGACAGTGTGACGGGTGCTGTATACAGAGCATGACATGCTTACCCTTCCCGAACACCTGATGTCACTCTGTTTTTTGAGAGTTCACACTGTAAGTGCCTTAGTTTTTTGTGTTGTATATGTAGTGTTTGTGTGTTGTGTGGGCATGTAGTGTCTTTGGTCTTCTGTCTTCTGGTGTTTTTTGCTTTTGCCTTGTCTCTGGACTTTGATTTATGTAATCTTGTGCTTTGTTCCTTCGGTATTCTACTGCCGTTCTTTTTGACCACTGAAATTTAGATTGTGATATTTGGTAACTTGACACGGGACTTTCTTTGAAATAAATATTATAAACATTGGCATGATATCTGTTTCTTTTTGGAATAATTATTTAATAACTTTTGTTACGTTAGGAGCAAATACTGTCATTTTTGGTCCGTTTGATATTTAAATATTTTGGAACAAGTATTCTCAAGAAAAAAATAGCACATGGCAGTAATCAAAATCATTGACAAAACGCTAAAATTAGCATGTAATTACGGACTCAGCTTGTATTTTACCTTAATACCTACATGTACGTCCTACTAATCATCACAAAGTACCAGGAACCATGTTATATAATATATTCGTCGTTTGATGAGAAACAAGGTCATGCTAAAAAATAAACTATGAGCGTTACATTTGCTGATCCAGCCTTCTGATCAACGAAGAAGAGATGGGTTTGTTGCAAGGGGATTCAAGGCTAATTTTTGAATTTTTTTCTACAAAAAAATATACTTAATTCTGCGAAATAAAAAACAAATAAATGAAAAACGGGTTTTTTAAGGGGAACCTCCCTTGATTTGTTAATGTGCGTGTCCTAGTAAGGTCGGGTGGTAATCGCTATGTATTCGTCATACTCTATTTAATATGTGAAAAATTTATGTCCGAAAATAAACGTCATTCGAACACGTAATATAAGATATAAAATAAACCCTAACAAATTCAGTAACTATTTTATACTATACCCTATATTGCTGTCCGAACCATGTGGACTGACAAACAAATACACTGAGTCAATATTATCCAATAGAAATGCATTTGTTGCAGCTATAAGTAGTACCACAACAAAGCTGAATTTCTCCATTCTGCCAAATTGCGAGCAGTCTAGTACATGTGTTCTAAATTTCTGCCCATTTCCTATTAATATATGTAATCTGTAGATAAGAATTCGTAGTTGATAAAGTGCACAAAGGTCGAGATATAGGAGTCACAATAAGGAATCACATGAACATTATCAAGGTCTGCTGTATTGAATTTAAGCATTAATATCAACACGCCCATCACCTTTTCTTGTGTGTCTCAAACGATGTTTAAGTGGGAAGCGGTATTGGCATTTCAAGTTAGAAGAATCCTCTCAAAAAATCGTTTGAAAAAAGAAAAGGATGTAGGCAGTGACGGAACCAATCTTCTTAAAAGTCTTTTTGAAAAAAATCACACTGAAACGGGAAAGTTAAGAAAGATTGACGAGTTTTGAGTAAACAACATATCATTTAGTTCTCTTTTTCCTTCTATGACGTTGTCCGTGCTTATTTTATCCCAAAGAAAAGCATTGTTTGATGCCGATACGTCGAGTACGTTTTCTATCTGTTATCCCCATTTGTGTTATCTCAATAATGCTATATTTTTTAATTATTTGTTTATAAACATTTTTACGATGTGTCTACATTTTTACGATATGTCTACATTTTTACTATTGTATCGCAAAACAAATACATTTTATATGATCAACCAGGCGTTGATAGTATTTCCCGGTTTTCCTAAATATTGTTTAATTAAATTTCCAAATGAATACCAAAGCAACAACCTTTCACCATAAATCCAAATTCATGGCAATGTAAAACATTATACAAACGTCACAAAAAATAATGCACTAACAGTGTTAACCCTTAATAGCAGGAGTGACATCAGGTGTTCCGGTAGGGCATGTAACAAACTTCGCACTGCAAGTGAAAAGTTTGATGTTATATCAAATTCAGTATTTGTCAATACATTTACAACCTTGCACTGATTCGTCAAATTGTAATGACGACAATAATGACAATAATACACCAACTTTCACGAGTGAATGCTATCGTTCAATCAGAGGTGTTTTTTTATTATTCATTTTTTTTTATGTATGATTTGCAATAATGGAAAAAAAAATGAAAAAAATATAACAACATTACTGCATATAGATGACTTTAAAAGTTAGTGAATGCTATTTCATGTTGAAATGAGCATCTTCTATCTCGATATATGTTTCGTTTTTGTAAAAAGTATATGTAGTACAATGTAGTATTCATAATATTAAAATACTGCCAAAAAAAGGGTAGCAAGAGCCAGAAATCTGTAACTTTATGTACTTGCAAAGATCTCATTAGTAGTCATGATGAAATAAGCTGCAATTTATGCCATATATGTTTCCATGAGCTATGTGTGGGTATAGCGAAGGATGATCAAATAGGTTTTTGGGTTTGTTATGAATGTCGTATGATGCCTCTTATGGTTAGATCGATTAACGAAAAGCCTGACTCAATACTAAGAGGGAATGAAAATTTGTCGAAACAGTTGTCTGAGAAAAACGCCCGAAATGGAACTACTGCAGGAAGAAAACTCTCGTTTACGGTCTGTGTTCAGTGAACAAAATTCAGCTGACGAAATTCGACAACCGACACAGCAACCTACAAGTAGTTGATATGGCAAAAAGCCGCAGGTTTTCAAAAACGTTTTTCAAAAACCTGCGGCTTTTTGCCATAGTTAACTACTATCCAGGAGCATGT
>MJUU01043635.1:6492-20021 GCA_002080025.1 Modiolus philippinarum | reverse complement strand
TTGATATCTCAATTTTATTCAATAGGCGCGAAACTCTGCAGTGAACCGTTTTTGAGTTACAGCCCTTGACGGGTTTCAGTAAATCGGTTTTTCGCGAATAACTTTTAAACGCTTACAGATAATATAGTAAACATTTATATTTAAAGTGATCAGTGCGAAGAGAGCTTTAATTTGAGTACCAGGTTGAAGGTCATCGGTGACCTTTGACCTTGACCTTTGACCTTGTTAGGGGATAAACTCAGAAACCATTATAGATAGCTTAAAAAGTAAATCATAAAAAACGTTCAACATATCAAGGGCTACATTTGTCTCATTTAGACCGAAACTCTCCGATGACTCCCTAAAGAGTGATTGCCCTTTACGCATTTCGGAAAATGTTTTTTACATATAAGTTTTAAACCGTCAGAGATAGTATAGTCAAGTAACATATCAAATTAATCAGTAAGAAAAGACATTCAATGTGAGCAGAAGGTCAAAGGTAATCAAGGTCAGAGGTCAAGGTCATAGCCTTTTTAAGGTGTTTTCCTTAGCAACCGTTGAGAAAAAACAGAATATGTTCAGTTCTTTTGATTACATCACATTTCTTTGCCAAAATAGACAACAAAATCAAACTCAAACATGAAATGGTGAAAACTGGTGAAAGACCTTGCAATTGTTCTCTGAACAATTGACCTTTTAATTATTATTATTATTATTCATTATTGTTTCTTTCTTCCACCTATTTTTGTCCGGTGATTTTCTCTGAGATGCTTCAACAGAACTCATTGATACTTGGCACAAATTTGGACCACTCTGAGAAGATGTGCATGCACCACCAAAAATTTTCAAAATGGCCACCATTTCCAAGATGGCTGCCAAAATCCGTCAAAATTTCAACGTTGTCCGATTTCAACGAAAATTGATTTCTAGGTAGATTTTGACGCTGCGAACAAGATGGGAGTATCGAATTGGCTGCCAGGGGCGACATCAGCTATTGCTTGCAATTGCAAATCTAGTTATGTCGCCCCAGACGAAGTCGGGGAGACATATTGTTATTGTTCCGTTTCTTTGTTATTATTGTAGTTTCTTCTCTATTATTTTACTTCCCAGAATTTTGTCCACGCGACTTCTCAGAGATGCCTGAACAGAATCACTTGATACTTGGCACACAGCTGGAACATCATGTGAAGTTATGCATGACGGTGAAAAAATTTTCGAAATGGCCGCCATTTTCAAGATGGCTGCCATTTTACGTTGAAAAATGGAGAATTCAATATCTCAAGAACTGCTTTGCATAATTTTTTCATATTTTGCATGAATGTTAAGTAAGATGAGATGAAGGAATTTACGTGAAAAGTTTTTTTCAAAATGGCCGCCATTTCTAAGATGGCCGCCATTTTACGTCAAAATTTCAACTTTGTCTGATTTCAACGAAAATTGATTTCTGGGTAGATATTGACTCTGCGAACAAGATGGAATCATCGAATTGGCTGTCAGGGGCGACATCAGCTATTGCTTGCAATTGCAAATCTAGTTAATCATTGTTATTTTACTGATCCTTGTATCGTAATGAGAAATTATGGAAAAACTAGTTCGATACTTGAAAAATGCTGAAATCCATAATAAGATTACAAAAACAGGAAAACAGCAAACACCTAAATGTTTTATTAAAAAGATATATATAATCTACAAATTTAACAGATAACAAAGTCATAAATATTTTACGAAAGGATATGGAGTAAATGAACATGAGACCATAACACATATGTTAACTCCAACTGCAATAGTTTTAATGAGCTGTATGGCCATTTCGGAAATTTATTCCTCATCCTACACAATCCTATTGTAATCCAATAATGTAACGATACGGTATATTCCAGTAAAAGACGGTTACCTTACGTGCATACGGGATATACACTATATTCACTCGAGTATACACTGAAGTGGTTCTCATTTTATATACCTAAAAATATTACACTCAACGCTGACATGCTGACAACTGTCACCTGAAGAAAAATTAAGTAAAATTGGCTCCGAAACCTTTATTTTGATTATCTACACGTGTTATTAATCATAACATTTAAATACCGATTGACGTTTTTGGAATTTTTGCCAAACAATTAGATGAGAGAGAGAAGGTTAAAGTTGAAACACATATTAATAAATTCATCGATTGTAGCTCGTATGAAGAATTTTAGACAACTATGAGCCCTATTCAAAAGGCATATTCAAAGATGCCGATCTAGAAAAACCATTGTAATTCCTCAATGACAATTATATTAACTGACAAGGCCCAATAAAACATCACTTTTCTGTAAATGGCACTACATTGACTCCTATTGAAGGAGATGGTATTGACAATTCATTTAATTGATAATCGCTCCTACATGTACAAACTTTCCACCATAATAGGGATGACACCCTAAACCGTCAAAAAACTGTAATGTCTTCTTTTGGTATCAATTTAAGTGAAGAAAACAAAAAATTGCCTTGAATCTACTTGGAATCAAAGTTTCATGACCGCCCTTACAAACACAGATACATTGATGGGTCTGCCAAATGTACAAAATGTACATGTATGTAACAAAACCCCTTTCTAAGCTCCTAACTTCTTTGCTTACTGCAGTCGAAGATGTACTTAAGATATATAGTGATAAAGTATACTAAACTGATTGAATCAGATGTGGATTCTTGATAACTATAAGGACTTAAGAGAATAACGTAATTACTGCAACAAGGACAAACTTTTGATTTTTCTACACTCTATACTAGCCCCCATTTGATAAGTTAAAGTCACTACTCCGTAATTCGGTGCTAGGTTAAGATTGGGTCAGTTTTGTTTAACATCACACTGATTCCATAAAAAGTATAAACAGTAGAATTTTATCGCAATGCTGGCCAGTGTTGTTTTTATTGGTAACATATTTGTAGACTTGGTAAGACAAGTATTTAAGCAGACAATAGGGATATCTATTCGAACTAACTGTGCGCCATTTTCAACCAATTTGTTTTTAGCTCACCTGGCCCGAAGGGTCAGTGTGAGGTTTTGTCATCACTCGGCGTCCGTCGTCCGTCCGTCCGTCGTCCGTCCATTACACTTTTCACATTTTCATCTTCTCTTCTGAAACCACTGTAGCAAATTCAACCAAACTTTACAAGAATGATGTACTAAAGGTCTTTTACAAAGATTGCTCATTTCGTTCCGATCCGATAAAAAACATGGCCGCTAGAGCGGAACTTGGGTTTAACATTGGACCCTATGGGAAGAAGCACATATTCATCTTTTCCTCTGAAACCGCTGAAGCAAATTCAACAAAACTTTACAGGAATGTACTAGAGGTCCTTCACTAATGGTCATTTTGTTCTGGTCCGATAAAAAACATGGCCGCCAGCGCAGAACTTAATTTTAACATTGGACCTATGGGAAAAATCACATATTCATCTTTTCCCCTGAAACCGCTGAAGCAAATTCAACAAAACTTTACAGGAATTATGTACTAGAGGTCTTTCACAAAGAATGCTCATTTTGTTTCGATTTGATATTAAACATGGCTGCCAGCGCGGAACTTAGTTTTAACATTGGACCCTATGGGAAAAATCACATTTTTATCTTTTCCTCTGAAACTGCTGAAGCAAATTCAACAAAACTTTACAGGAATGATGTACTAGAAGTCCTTCACTAAGAATGCTCATTTTGTTCTGATATGATAAAAAACGTGGCCGCAAGCGCAGAACATAGGTCTAACTTTGGACCCTATGGGAAAAATCACATATTCATCTTCTCCTCTGAGACTGCTGAATCAAATTCAACAAAACTTTACAGGAATGATGTACTTCAGGTCCTTCACTAAGATTGCTCATTTTGTTTTGATCTAATAAAAAACATTGCCGCCAGCCAGAACTTAGTTTTAACACTGGACCCTACCGGAAAAATAACATTTTCATCTTTTCCTCTGAAACTGCTGAAGCAAATTCAAAAAAACTTTACAGGAATGGTGTACTAGAGGTTCTTCACTAAGAATTCTCATTTTGTTTTGATCCGATAAAAAACATGGCCGCCAGCACGGAACATAGTTTAACATAATGGACCCTAAGGGAAAATCTCATTTTCATCTTCTCCTCTGAAACGGCTATAGCAAATTCAACCAAACTTCACAGGAAGGATGAACTTTAGGTCTTTAACAATGATTGAACATTTCGTTCCGATCCGATAAAAAACATGGCCGCCAGCATGGAGCATAGTTTAAAATTGGACCCTATGGAAAAATCACATTTTCATCTTCTCCTCTGAAACAGCTACAGCAAATTCAACCAAACTTTACAGGAATGATGAATGGAAGGTCCTTTACAAAGATTCCTCATTTCGTTCCGATCTGTAAAAAAAACATAGCCGCCAGCACAGAACATAGTTTAACATTGGACCCTATGGGAAAATTACATTTTCATCTTCTCCTCTGAAACAGCCTAAGCAAATTCAACCAAACTTTACAGGAAGGATGAATGGAAGGTCCTATACAAAGATTGAACATTTCGTTCCGATCTGATAAAAAAACATGGCTGCAAGCATTTAACAAAGTTTAACATTGTACCCTATGGGAAAATCACATTTTCATCTTCTCCTTTAAAACTTGAAAGCAAATTCAACCAAACTTTACAAGAATAATGCACTAAAGGTTCTTTACAAAGATTGCTCATTCCGTTCTGATCAGATGAAAAACATGGCTACCAGCAAGGAACATAGTTTAAAATTGAACATTATGAAAAATCACATTTTCATCTTCTCCCCTGAAACCGCTGTAGCAAATTTAATCCAACTTTATAGGACTGATGTACTAAAAGTCCTTTACAAAGATTGCTCATTTTGTTCTCATTTGACAAAAACATGGCAGCCAGCACAGAATGTACGTTTTACATTACATTGGACCTTATGGGAAAAATCACATTTTCATCATCTTCTCTGAAACTGTTGAAGCAAATTGTATTGGAATGATGAATAAAAGGTCCTTTGCAAAGTTCACTCATTTCACTGGGACAAAAAACACAGGTGCTTATAGAGAACATAGCTAAACATTAGACCTCCATAGGTAAATAAATGATCATTTTTGGTCATGCATGACAGAGAAGTGTTTTGTCAGGTGAGCGATACAGGCTCAGTCTCTGAGCCTCTAGTTTTATTCGTGTGAAGTCAGGTTGATATAAGGGTTAGCTCAGAAAAATGACAATAAGCTAGCCAAATCCTATAATTTAGCTTATGTTATGAAGATGATGATCTTTATTGCGTAATCCTCAATTTAAGGATAACCTTTAGCTTATATACCTAAATGATCTGGAAATTTAAGCAATAACTGATATATCATTATAGGATCAAGCCTGGAATTATAATTCTACACTGGCTTCTCATTACGTCTGAAAACTTTACGACAAGGTTGATGATTTCGACTTTCAAATAGTGATCCTCCTGTTTTTTAGCAGTAATATTTCCACATCCTCGGCACATACCTTTTACATTTTAAAACACATTCGCTATTGTTGTGGCTGTAGTTTGTACATATCTAGTCAAAAGAGGAATATTACAGTCTCAAAAACTGATATACCAAGGCTATGTTCAATCACTACTGACGCTAATATGACAGATTGTTTAAAAGTTTCTATTTAACAGATGAAAATAGACACCTTTAGGTACATCAAGAGTTTATTGCCGCACTGAAAAAAAATACCGGACTTTTCATTTGCAGTGTGACGATTCCAAGCACGGAGCAGATCAAGTTTACCTTTCAAGGGCACCTGAAGATGCCTCCAATTTTTGTAGGATTCATACTGTGTGTGTTTTAGTCTTTTTGGCTTTCTTGTGCAGTTTTGTTTAATATACATTTTATCTTTGTCTTAATTCGTGTTGTATATGAATTACCATGTTTTTTCCAATTTTCCGTTTTTGCTTTGCTATTCTTTTGCCAATATTTTCGGGATTTATTTGACCTCCGCTAGCAAGTTCATCAATAAATTTGTCGGTCATGGTTTAATAAAATTTGGCAAGTTGATACACGAATATGTGCATGGGAATGCGGACAATAAATTAGTAAAAATACACAAATTTACACGGTCGCAAAAATACGTCAAAATTTCATCCTTTTTCAATTGAATCCAAAATTGATGTCGATGTTATTTTTTTTTATACAGTGCAAACATGAAAGAGTTTTTAGGAGAGTAATCAGCTATTCGTGCAATATCCAAATTTAGTTTGTTTTTATTTCAAATGTTTATTTGGCCAGTAGTGTCTTAGGAATGCCTGATCTGAATCCCTCTGGACTTTGCAAAAAGTTGCATCACGATACTAAATTGCGTATATCGTTAAAAATATTCAAATTGAATTCAATCACCAAAATGTTTGAAAAGTTATCCATGACTACTGGAAATTTTTAGTTTTTATTGAGATGCACGAATGGATGAGGTTTACGAGAAGTTTGTATCTAATGTTGCGCAGTTTTCAACATAAGGTACCGATGGTAGAAACGTCATTACAGAAATTTAGATTAACGTTGAATTGTATTGAAGTGGCGGTGGAAGAGAGAAATATGTAACAATAAACGAAAAAGTACGTATCGATGGGATAGATTTATCTGTTTAAAAAAATTGCAATATCAGCTTTTGCTTAGAACTATAAATCTAGTTATGTCGTTTCTATAAAGGTCAGGGAAACATTGCTATTTTTCTTTGTAAATTTGTAGCCTAAGATGGAGTGTTTTGACATATTGTTATAGCACTGTTCCTTCATTTTTTTTTATTTAGTAAATACATTCATATTGTTTTTGCCCAGCTATTTTGAGAATACGGTCAGAGACAACGGCAGTAGAATATCAAGGAACACGGGGTGAGGTTATCAGAAAAATCAAGGTCAAGAGACATGGCAAAAAATAAGAACACAGAAAGACAAAGCAATGAAATTAGACAGCCTCAAGCTAAGACACGGGCAATGAAATTAGACAGCCTCAAGCTAAGACACGGACAATGAAATTAGAAAGCCTCAAGCTAAGACACGGGCAATGAAATTAGACAGCCTCAAGCTAAGAAACGGACAATGAAATTAGACAGCCTCAAGCTAAGACACGGGTAATGAAATTAGACAGCCTCAAGCTAAGACACGGGCAATGAAATTAGACAGCCTCAAGCAAAGACACGGGCAATGAAATTAGACAGCCTCAAGCTAAGACACGGGCAATGAAATTAGACAGCCTCAAGCTTAGACACGGGCAATGAAATTAGACAGCCCCAAGCTAAGACACGGGCAATGAAATTAGACAGCTTCAAGGTAAGACACGGGCAATGAAATTAGACAGCCTGAAGCTAAGACACGGGCAATGAAATTAGACAGCCTCAAGCTAAGACACGGATATAAAAGGAACGACATTCAAAACTAAGGCACTTATAGTGTGAAATGCCATGAAAACCGGTAGTTACATCATGTGCTCCAGAAAGGTAAGCATGTCCAGATATAAGCTGAAATGGGTGTATTAGTAGTCTCTTTAATTTCAAGCTCATTCGAGGTAGATTTGGTGTAAACATTCCATTATTTTTTTATTATTAAGGGAAAGTACATTATATATGAAGCGGAAGCTGAAATTTAAGGATTGGGCTAAAATTTGGCAGGTAATCAGACAAACATAAAAGGATGTGCAGGCATTGATAAAAAATGAAATGGCCGCCATTTTTTGGACATCTTTGGTTACTTTTAAACTCTAAAATGTGCATATTAAAAAAAAATAATAGAAAGCACTTTATCTGTTTTCTGACATTTTTTCTCGCTATGAAACACTAAAATGTACATGTTGAAAAAAAAACTATGGACAGAATTTCAATGTGTTTTCGTGCACCTCCACGCAATTTCAGCAATGATCGGTAAAAACAAGATAGCTACAATATATGCAGATAGTTTTGTGTTCATACTCATAATAAACATGATTTTAATGCAAAATGTTCTTTGTATCTAGAAAATTGAAAATTTTTGAAAATATCTGTTTTGGTGACTATATGTTGATAAGCAATAAATAAACAATGAAAAATAGTTATTCCTTATTTTTTTTTAATTCTGTTTGACTTCGTTTTGAAAATAAAGTGACTGTTCTTATTACAAAACATGTGTGTTTAGGAAAAGGATACATATTCGTAGTGTTGTTTTGCTAGTCACAAACAAATGTTGGTTAATATATGAGCTTGAGAATAATTAATTTGTAAAATCAATATATTAAATCGTGTACAGAACCGAACAGATTATTTTTCAAGTTCGCCTATTGAAATAATTAAAATGAAGAATCAATAAGGACACAACTTAGAGATACACATGTAAGGAACAATGAAAACGTTGTCTAATTGGGTTTGGTTCTATCCTGTATTTGAAGACTTTATCTCATGTGCATTTACTTCATAACTTTCATTTTTTTCAAAAGGACAATCGAATAATTGCGAAAAAAAATATTTAGGAATACCTTTGGGCCCTCGGAAATGGCGAGAATAATTTTCAGTCGGTTTCTGGTCACATAATTTATTTTGGATGAGGCATTTTGAAGAAAGCCACCAGAGCAGAACTAAAATACATTTATATTAGATCAGTGATTTCTGTATCAGTAAATGCAAAAAGATAAAAGTTAAAATACTTGTAAAGACAAAAAAGTCAATGAATTACCATTGCACAGATAAATGAAGTATTATTGAAATAAATATTTGTTGTCAATTAACTATTTGTTCCTGTCTTAAGGGACATATGCAGTCTGATTTTGGTATCACCTCACATTAAATACAGATCAGATTAAGAATTTCCAATCTTCAGAACACGATATGACTAATAATAAGTTCTATAATTCAGAACCGAACAATCTACATAACATTTTTGAAACAGAGTAGTATATCCTTCGTGCAAAGCCATTTTCTTATCTGGATCTCATTTAGCCAAAGACTTTGATTACTGTCCAATATTTTTCTGAGTATGTGTCCTCTGATTTCAAATTCAACTGAGAGCGCATTGTTTTCGAAAAGCGTATATAATGCACAGATAAATTTGGAACCATAGTTTATAACAGCATTAATTTGCCATTTGGAAACCTTGCGGATAAGTTCATTCAAAAAGGAAAAATAGACAGTTTTTTTAATGAAACTAAAACTGTATCTGCCCTTTATCTGATGAAGCTATTCATCTGCTGTTAGTCACAGAATGGATGGTATTCACCAACCCAGGGGCAAGTACGTCGGTGCTTGCCCCAAAACTGTTAACCTTATTAAATCTAAGGTAGTATGTTGGCGTTGCAGAAAATCCCCGTCGTGGACCTCAAAATTTAACTTAGAAAAGAATGGTACATATTTTCCTTACACGTGGAATCGAAATGCAACACGGTCGATTCAATTTTTTGTTAATGAAAGTTATTATTCTCAAAATTATCATACCTTTTTATATGTTTTTTGGGACGTTCATGTGTATGAAAAAATATATTGATATTGAAGTTTGCCCAAATGTTGAAATCACCCCCAATAGATTTGTCACGTGGTTTAGTTTTACCGTGGGAAACACAGTTGACCTACATTGTTAAAAACAAGGTACAGAGAGAAGTAAGGTAAAGATACAATGGTTTCATTCTTTCATTCAAATCTTAGATAGTTCATGTGATATAACGATGTTACGATGTGAAAGGGTCAGTTTCCCCAGAATATGTATTTTAAACTATAGACTGATTCGAAGAATCGAGATATTCACATGACGCAGTTCCCATACTTTTTGTGTACTATGTATTGATTGCCCTCTAACCAAGGACTTATAATGAGAATGATATGCAACTCGTACACAATCCATATTGCATCTTAAAATCTTTCGAGGGACGTTTGATATGCATTCTCTTTAAAACTAACAACTGAAAAACTGGTATATCCACAACTTTCACATAAAACACAAAATAGAATGTTAATTGGCGTTTTACCTTTGTATCAACAATAACCACAATAAACTTCAATTGAACTGAAACTTATTTTTCTGTTCAAAGCTACCACATTTTGTCAGTAAATTTGGTTGTGCATATTTCATAACTTTGCACATAAAGACAACAATATGAAGAATGATTAAGGGTTGACATCCAAACATCAACGTTATCTCATTCATAGTATTTTGAACCAAAACCTCTTTCCTCAAAATAGCTTCAAAAATAATGTTCATGTAAAAAGTAAGGTGATGCTTTACTTTTTGCGAACTGTATATCCATAATGTTAATTTTTTTTTTTTTTTTTTTTTGGAATGGGGTATATATATTAGCGAGTTTTGCTCACAGTTTTTCTGGTTTGAAGTTCCATTAGGGTATGAAAGTGTGACCGAAGCACATTTTTAATACCGCGCTTCCAGTTGAATATATGCTCCTAGTCAACAGTTACATGTACATAATTCATATGAAACTTCAAAACAATGCATTCAGTTCTAGTTTTAAAATAAAATACTTTGAAAAAAAAAATAGATCAATGTTTACGTTTGTCTTTTGTTTTTTATTGTGGGTTTTTTCTTGTGCAGTTCCTTGGTACATTGTGGGATGTGACTATGTTTTTCGTTCCTTGGTACATTGTGGGATGAGACTATGTTTTTCGGCCATTGTAGGTGTTTCCTGTTATCTCTTATTCTATTTTTGTTTAAAACCATGGATTATCTCCCTCTTGCATAGTTCTGTCCTTGGTTGATTTAGCTTTTCTATTTAAATCCTAACATAGTATTTTGTCCTCTATCAGCTTTTACACATATTTTGGTATATTGATTTGCAAATATTTTGATTTTATCTGCACTGCAGAGACATAAGTTGTCGAAATAGCCATAAGTAAATAGCAGTAAGTAAATTTACAGTAATGTTGGTATTTTGTCAATTGTTCACGTTTAATCTCTCTTTTTTTTTAAATTACTGTAATTTTTAAGGCCTGGGCTAAACAGTGCACGGATCCGTTTGCTATGTACCCATAGTTTCGTAGCAAACATTTGCATATTTCATTTTCCTTAAATGCTTTAAGAATAAATCTTCCTAACAAATACGCTCGCAAGATTAAAAAAAAATGAAGTGTTTTAATGATGATGGACTTTTGATGTTTTTATGATGGACTTTTGATGTCTTACATGAATAATTATTTATTCAATATAACAATAAATTCAAATTTATACTTACACATATTCAGGTAATGAATGCGAATACACATCTTCTAAAGGGTTTATGTTGATAAAAGTTGTGATGAATAATAGCCTAATGATCCAGTCTTTTTTATGACATAGATTTAAACGTGGTTCCAACTCTTTCACAAAGATAAGACACAATTATTTTATACGGCTTTTCTTTTTTATAAATTCTGACAATCCTTTTCAGATGATTAAAACCTTTGATTTTCGTGTCTTTGATTCTATCTCTTACATCTTTCACAAACAATCAAAAACAAGTTTCTTACATATAACATGTTTCTTGCAAGTGAAAAAAACGATGTTTTTGTTCGACTTTGATTCGACATTGAAAGTTGCAGACACTCAAACAATTTGTAATTATCAGACTATTGAACATACTGGATTTGTATAAATAGACTTTAAACATGTAAGTGAGAACCGAACCGTCAACCCAAAACGAATAATCCAAGGATAATGGCAACATCGGAATCAAAAAAGAAACAGAGGCACAACAAGAGTACGGCACAGATAAGAAAGGCGAAGAAACCCTATTTAAGATGAGTCATAACCCGCAAGCATGAAATACAAGGCACTATTTTCTACCCGGGGGTTCCCTTCTAGGTTACTATATTGTATTTTTGTAATAATTTATTTGGGTTCTGTCATTACGTTTCTCATTTGACACAGTTGGGCTGATCTTACATTTAAACAATTCCAAATGTAATTGTAACGTTCATTTTCATTGGTCAACGCCATGAATAGCAAACGGAAATATTTTCCGATATTTCCGTTTGCCCATTTATCCGCTCCGCAAAAATATAGTGCAGCAAATAAAGACGAATTATAAGGATTAAACACTGATTTTTAGGAAATTATGTATGTATAAATTCTGGCAGCTCACTCACAAACTTTACATAAAGTCTTTCGGACTTTTTTGTGAGTTGAGCTGCCGGAGTTTATACATAGATAATTTCCTAAAAATGAATGTTTGATCCTTAACTATTCACTGTGTAATTTGAATGCAAAGTACCATTACGAGTAAAATCATTTTCATAACAAAGATATTTCAGTTCATATTAGTATCCCATTGCACCTTTCAAATAGCATACTCTGTAGGAGATCTGCATTAAGACTGAAATTTAAATTTTATACATTAATAGGTGTTTCAATTGAAATTGTCCCTCATATCCATAAAATATCAGAATCTCTAAAACGAAATGTTCAATTACGCATATATTTATTTTAAAACCTGTTCGCTATCCTCATTAATGATATTTCTAATATTAACTTATTTCAATATTTATTTTCTGAATAATTGTGATGAAATATGAACTTCCAGACTCGTATTTCAATCCTTTCATTTTTAGCCATTTAATATTTTCTTTTAACTTTGGAATGAATTATTAAATGAACTTCAGGTATATAAATATCTTTTGTTTGGATTTAAAAATAAAAGTACCTAAATATTATTTTATGAATTTAAAAAAGTGAATTATAGGAAACATCTACAATGGCTGAAAATTACAATTACAAGACTTCATCTGCCATGGAACTACACAGGAAAACACATATAAGACAAAAGACAAACATAAACAACGATAGGAACTTGGGACAGCCGGACTTGGTATCGACACTAGCAAAAGCCAGCGGTAGGGTTAAACCGGTTTACGGGTGCCCAAACCTCCCTATAGTATAATAAACATACGAATAAAACCCAATACAGGTAGACCACGAACTCCTTGAGGAGAGTAAATGACAATACGTAATTTTGAAAGACTTGTCAAGCTGTGCTCACCGCTAAACTATCGGCTAGCTTAAGAAGCACAGTCTGCTTGTAAAACACTGTGGCACTACGGAGGAAAAATCAAACACAAAACTTTCCGAAGGGTTTGGTCAGGAATCATCATATATTTCAGTAGACATAGCAATGTCAGTGAGAGGCCATTATGTGTGTAAAATGTTCATGAAATCTAGAGTAACTACATTTCAAAGTTAATTAAACGGATGCAAGCAGATTACATGTATCTTGTTGATATCCCCTGCTACGATAAGAAAGTAAGTTACGTCCAAGCTTTTCTAGATCTTTAATCAGTTTCTAACATTTTTTAACCACGTTTCCGTAAAAACGGGGATTAAAATTCCTTTAGTAATAATCTGTTTACGACTAACGCCATATTTAGATGTCAAATGTTCATATCTATCATGAAAGTTCTTGAAGGTATTCAATAAATTACGAAATCTGTAACCCTTTTGTTAAAGTTTGGCTGTGATAGTAAGGTTACGGTCATTAAAATCGTCAAAAGTAGAACAAACACGGAAGACAAATGAGACAACTCGATTGAGTACATCGGAAAGATTTGGATTAATGATCAAATGTAGAACAAACGCG
>MJUU01043631.1:0-25283 GCA_002080025.1 Modiolus philippinarum | reverse complement strand
CGTATATTATGAGTGAAATTTCATTAAAATTCTGATGATTGACAAAGAAAATTTTACCGACAGTAATGCAGCTAATACTACCGTTATAAAAGGCGTGACTAAAAACGTGAACCATGCTCGAACCTAAATTTATTCTGCTACTTCTCCATTTGCGTGAATAAACTGCACATAACTGTAAAAATGCTTGCTAAAAGATCACATTATCGCGCTTTCTACGCATCATCCCAATATTGATTCATGTATTATTATTATCTACATATTATTATTATCTACATGTACGTATATTGACTTACAGTTGACCTTGATGTTTAACGATATAGTGTCTTCTCCTACACTGTTATATACTATGCAAGTGAACGTCCCATTATGTGACTTCTTTATTAATGAGACATATAAATTTCTACTGTTTAACGTTTCTCCATTTGGAAAATTCCACCGATAGTTACATGCTGGTCTGCAATTCGAAGAACATATTATAGTTTGTAGGGCATGTCCTTCTGTTATGGTATACTGACTGGTAGGTGGTGATATACTGGTGTTTGTTGGTCCATCTGTCCAAAATTTAAAACCAGATAACTAAAACCAAACTTACTGTGAATTAAGGTATTTCAACAACTTATGCCTCTTCAGTGTAGAAATCTAAATAGATTATTCTTGAGTATGCTTATCAGAAAAATGTAAGAACTCGTAACCCAAACAACATGTTCTGGGTTACATAATTCATTCTTTCCAAAAGCATATTCAGGTTATTTTGAAAATTGCCTTCGTGAAACTGAATTTAAATGAACAAATCAACCTTTAATATGATAAAACAACGGCTGTAGAATACCGAAGAAACAAAGCTCAAGATTGCATAAATCAAAGTCCAAAGACGAGGAAAAAGCAAGAACTCCAGAAGACGGAAGATCGACCAAAGACACCGCATGCCCATAAAACACACAAACACTACAAATACAACACAAAAAACTAAAGCACTACAATGTAACACAGAATTGGGATCAGAAAAGTCTCTTGTAAGATATTACTGATAAATAAATAAATGATTTCGGCATTTTCCATAAGTTCTAAATGTGATGATCTGTATAGCAATATAGGTGAAATTTACCAGACAATATATTTGCTATTATTACTTGGTATCAAACATGATAAATTTGTGTTAAGATAAAATATTTTAATTTCTACGACATGTTTTTCTCATGTAACAGGAGTACAATCTTTCTTGGTATTAAGTAAAACGTTTTACATATTTTTAGCATAGAGCAGATATTAAATACCCTTTCGTAGCACTTGAGATTTAGTGATTTAATGTTGTGGTAAGTAGCGGACTTTTTTATTTCCAATTTATAGTTTTCCTTTGCTTGTCATTTTTTTGTTATTTGTGCTGATTCCAGGGGTATTGCCTTGTTTTTTATCAATTATTGTTTAAACTTGAATTTGCAAACAGGCGTTCCATTTAAAATGCTATCTTTATCAATCAATTTATTTTTCATGTTTATAATCTGTACTTACAAATTACCCAACACTGCAGGCGTATAACGACAAACATAGTCTCATCGGTCGTACTCAAAGCAAAAAAATACTAAAATCATGAAATGAATGCAACATACATATAAAGAAACTAAAGCCCTTTTCCGCTTTTGTCAATTTGAAACATGTGCTAGTATTTTATTGTGTTACATAGTAATGACCATTATTATTTGGCTGCCTCCCATAATTGACAATGTAGACAGCAAAATAATAACTTTTAGATCAGAATGAAAACAGAAATCCATGCCTTAAATATACATTCTTAAATTTGTAGTCCTCTAGATGTTTTAAATTATCTGTATTGAAATCTGTATTGAACAGACATGGCCATTTACCCGATTAAAT
Source organism: Modiolus philippinarum (assembly GCA_002080025.1). Classification (NCBI taxonomy): domain Eukaryota; kingdom Metazoa; phylum Mollusca; class Bivalvia; order Mytilida; family Modiolidae; genus Modiolus; species Modiolus philippinarum. Next base: position 23,411 of record MJUU01043631.1, on the reverse strand, counting down.
TTACAGCAAAACATGCAAACAATGGGAACCACATTTGCTGCTATATTTTTGGTATCAGTTTAAATACTGTCTTTAGTCATATGCAGATTTAATTACTTGATAATGGTATTTGGGGAATTAGTAAAAAGAAACGTTTAACTTTGAATTAAATGTGCAAGAGTGCATTTAATTTTATTCTCCTAATGTTGTTTGGGAATGTTAGAAATAAATGTGCAAAATTTAGTGCGCTTCTTTGCTAACAAGAGAACGTCAAATTAGACGAACTTACAGTTGATGACTACATTAATAGAGATAGAGTCTACTCCAATGCCATTCTGTACCCTGCAAGTAAATGTTCCATGGTGTGATCTGTTTAGTGACACAATATTCAGGTTTTTACTGTCTAATGTCACTCCATCTGGAAAAATCCACTGGTAACTGCATTCTGGTTGGCAATTTGAGGTACAACTTATAGTTCCTAAAGCATGCCCCTCTGTAATAGTATACTGAGTAGTAGATGGGGATATTGCGGTGCCTGTAGGTTTAACTGTAAAATGGTAAAAAAAAAATCATTACCAGCCACGGTTTCATTTTGTAAAGAAGAGCTTCCGTAAGAGAGTATTTCAGATGACCAGTTGTTTTCTCATTCTAGACGTCGTTGATTGCTCCATGTAGGCATTCCCATCATTTTTCACTAAACAATGCGTGTTTTCGTAATCCTAATTTGTAAATGTACACAATAAAACTATATTAAGCTGCCAAAGACACAATTAAGTTTGCTTACTGGTGAACGTTTTTACCATACCACCTTTTTATATTTTATGGATGAATGTGTAGATTGTTAATGTACTTGCCACAAGAATGATATTCTTACGTGAAACGACACCTAACCTTGAAAATTACCTAAAATAACGGTGATTGTTTTGTACTTCTTACATATAGGGAAAACAAAATGTAAGAGAAACCCTGACATGAAACACAACTACTTGATATAAACCAACTGATGACAACAGGATGACAATTTCAATCCTGAAATCTGCGCGTTAGTATTCTGGAACAATTTTCTATAGTACTATTTCTAACTTATATGCATATGCGGCACATACAAGAGAATAAAGGATGATAATACTCAGATATCGAATGTTCACAGTAAGAATAATGAACCTTTATCATAGATAGATATGAAATGTCAGTGTCACAAATGAAAACTGAAATTTTCAGCTAGATTTACGTCTTTCCGGATTTGACATTACCGGTTTTGACTTTGCCCTGAATTGACCCACTGACAGTGTGACGGCTGATGTATACAGATCAAGACGTGCTTACCCTTCCGGTGTACCTGATGTCACTCTGTTTTTTGTATTTTTTTTTGTTTGTTTGTTTGTTTTTTGTTGTTTGTTTTTAGTTCAAACTGTTAGTGCTTTAGTTTTTGGTGTTGTTTATGTAGTGTTCGTGTGTTTTGTGGGCATGTAGTGTCTTTGGTCTTCCGTCTTCTGGTGTTCTTGCTTTTGCCTTGTCTTTGAACTTTGATTTATGTAATCGTGTGCTTTGTTCCTTTGGTATTCTACTGTCGTTGTTTCACTACTGCCACACTACTTTTCGTGATTCGTCTTTGCCAGTTTCCAGGAAAATGCCAAATATTATTACAGTATATTTCTACTTTATGACTGCAATTCACAAGTTAAAAAAGAATTGACCAGTATTTTTTTCCATTTATAAGTTTGATTTCTATATAGCTTCATACAATGCTAATACACAAGATTTCGTAATTTTCAAAATGTATGTTGATTTCCTTTTTACCGGAGCACCTGACGATACCTCAGTTCTATAGGGGTTCACACTGCTAGTGCTTTAGTTTAGTGGCGTTGTTCATTTTTGATTATCAGTTTTGTCTTTGTCATACTGTCTCAATTCGTGTTGTCTGTAAATTGCCGTGAATTTTTATTTATGATTTTAGAATTCCCCTGTTTTCGTTCTTGCTTCGGAATTCGTTTGCGGATGTATATAAATAAACAAAACAGAAATAAGACTAAAAGTGACAGCTTATTTGTAATTTCAATATGTGACTGATATTCTACAGATTTTACTCGTATCATAGTGAAAACTTACATTGCACAGTTACGTAAACAGAACTGCTGTTGACACTTCCTACTATATTACTCGCCGTACACCGGTACTGTCCGTCGTCTGCTGTATCTATGTTTGTAATTGTCAAATATGCTCCAGTTATATTCCTGCTTGGTCCTGTCCATGAAAAATTACATAAAGGCCAGCAGGTTTGGGCTTGACATCTTATGGTATTTAATGTTTGCCCCTTTGTAATATTATACTTCGTTTGCGGTGGTGATAAGACAACACTGGATGCAAGTTCTGAAAATACAATAATTACAAAACTTTCCACTTTTATGTACATTGTTTATGTCTGAATATTTTGATATATTTTTTCAAGTTGCTTTTACCTCTTTCATTTGTTTCACTGTATAATCGATCTACGAATATTCAACATTTTGGACTTTTGTTCCTTTGCTTGTCTTTTTACCATGTATTTGTAGAGACTTTGTCTCATGTGCATTTACTCCATATTCTTTCATTCACCAATTAAAAATAAAGCTAATGATGGTTAGAGTCAAGATTTTAAGTGGATCGTGAAAATTAATTTTTTGTTATCAAAAACAATAATTTCGACTTAGCTCATGAAGATCATGATTAATTGTACATTGTCATTTGGTAAAAAGACTAGCCAATGGAAGTGACGTAATCGAAAAAAGTTCATGTATATCATTTTTAAAAAGGGAAATTTAACATGAGTTGGCTAACTACAGAACCCTTATTTATCTCGCTTCGGTACTTGCCATATATAGTAGAAACTGCATTAAATTTGGTCACCAAATTATTACTATCACAATGAGTATGTACGTGCTGATGATGGTCCAGCATAAGACAAGTAGTAGGTATTTCGTTTTTTAGTTGCTACTCCAAGGAAAAAACTGATGAGAGCTTTCAAATTCTTTTATTTGTATTTCAGCTAATATCGCTGATTATCAAAAAAATATAGCTTAAGAAATAACGTACCTGCCGTTCTTACTGTTATGATGTTACTTGCATCAAAGCTAGTACCGTTATCAAAACGACAATAGTACGACATGTTAGTGAGGGGAGACTCATAAATCAGACCTATCAGGTTACTCCACGGGTAACAGTAGAAATACCATTTATCGTTAGAGGTACACTTATTGTTTATATATTGTACAGTACTGAAGGTGATATTTTGTCTGTAAAACGTAGCTGTCATGCCTGAAATTGGCGATGTTCCTCTACAAGTTATATTAAGTGAAGTATTTGCATATACATAGTCCGGTTTTATTGTGATTTCTGCGCACAATGCGTAATCTGAAAAAAAAAACAAGAAAGAAAACAATACAAATAATGAAGAGGTGAGTACTGCGGATAAATCATTTCAGGTTTGAAAGCCTCTAAGCTGAGAATAATTTTTAGAAGATATCATCTTTTTTTAATTAAAATTTTATATTTATCTGTTTGAATAAATTAAAATCTTTACTCTTTGAATCCACCTCCCCTTCCTGTATTCCTTCATCTGTAGATGCACAATTAGTTCTTCTGACTCTATGAATTAAAGTGTGATTCCCACTTTGGTAAATTTCCTGGAAGTCTAAAAAACCAATACCTTTTTAAATCTTAACATGAAAACCAAATTTTTAGATAATCTGTACGATAACAGCAATAATTTGGAACATAAATATTTCAAAATAATTTGATTCCAATTTTGGTAAATTTCCTGGATTCTCAAAAAAAGTAATGAATGGATATGGAGTATGTTATGATATGCAGACATCTCTTATAATATGCGGGCGTGTATAACTACATATGACTTTATTAGAGTGCCAGAATACCACACATCGACATATGATTACAGAGAAAGGAATTTCATTATAAACAGAAAGGTTACAACTCTAAATGTTAACCAGGTGTGTATTAAGTTATTTTCACAGGATATCGTAGTCAGAAATCTAAGTTTTTAATTAACTGTCAAAAGAATATTACAACATCTCCCTTCCCGAGATAATAAAAAGATAATTACTTTACAGTCTCTGATAAAATGAAAAATGTTCACTCATTAAAAACCCAATTAATTAACTGTCAAATCAAACTGAATTTAAAGTTTAAAGTTCTAATCAAGCAGAGTATGCACTAATCACGCACTAATTAATATTTACACTATTTTGGATCCATTGGGGGTTAGAAGTTCAAAAACATAACCCACCGTTTGAATTGGTCATTCAGGACCAACTCAACACAACACTATCAAAATTTAGTAACAAAATCGTTGTATTTTGATGGAAACGTAACTTTTCTTCCACTAGATGTACGCTTTGTTGATTCATCAGATGTTTGATTAGTTTCAACTTCAGGTTGATAATTTATCGGTAAGGGACCGACCATTTAACCTGAAAGGGGGGGGGGTATGGTTTTTTTTCTGGACAGAAACAAATTATTTATTTTTTGCACGTGTATCAACAAAATATTTTTTTTTCAAAAATAACATTATTTTTTTGGGGCAGAAAGCCTCATTCAGAAAATTTTTTTTCATCAATTTGGCAGCCAAAATANCCCCCCCCCCCCCCCCCCCTTTCAAGTTAAATGGTCGGTCCCTAAGTCATCTTCGAGTGTACTTGGAATAAATTCCTCTTTAGATTTTCTGTTACGACGATTTGACTGTCGTTCGGGTGTTTCAACAATGTAAGATCTCGGTTTGTCAGATTCCTGTTTAACAGTTGCAGGTTTCCATATTTTATCATCAATTTGCACTCGAACATTTTCTCCTCGGTTGAATTCTTCTAACGGTACCGCATTCCTGTCATAATATTTCTTTGAAGTTTGTTGCTTGTATTGAAGATTTTCATGTACATTCTTGCAGAGGTTTGGTTGTAGTAATTTGTCAGTTGACGGTAAAACACTTCTAGTTCTCCTTCCAAATAATAATTGTGTTGGCTTTCCAAGATTACTTATTGGTGTATTTCTCAGTTCTATTATTACTAAATACGGATCTGTTTGGTCTTCTTTTGATTTCTTGAATAAAAGTTTGATAGTTTGTACTGTTCGTTCTGCCATTCCATTACTTTGGCTATATTTAGGTGAACTTGTAACATGTTTGAAATTGTATGTCTTTGCAAATTTTCGGAATTCATCACTAGAAAATTGCGTTGCATTGTCAGCGATAACAGTTTCTGGAATTCCATGACGTGCAAAATGTGATTTAATTTGCTCAATTACAGTCGAACTTTTAATGTTTGGTAACTTTGCTGTCTAAATGAATTTGGAATAATAATCAACAATTAATAGATAGTTGTGGTTGCTGAATTCAAATAGATCCATTCCAACTTTTTGCCATGGCCTTGATGGTGTTTCGTGTGGCAAAAGCGGTTCTCGTTGTTGCGAATTCTGATATTTCTTGCATAATGCACATTTCGAAACCATTTCGGAAATGTCATTGTTCATACATGGCCAAAAAATAATGTCTCTGGCTCTCATTCTAGTTTTCTCAACTCCTAAATGTCCACTATGTAATTGATCCAGAATTAATTTACGTGATGTAACAGGTATGATGATTCTATCATTTTTCAATAACAATCCATCATCTGTAGTAATTTCATCTCGGTAAGTCCAAAATGATTGTAAAAGTTCATTACACTCAGATTTAGAGTTCGGCCATCCATGCAATACTGTTTCTTTAAGTACTTGCAGCTGTGGATCATTTGCAGTCTCAGTTCTCTGCAGTTTATCAAGTCTATCATCTGTTATTTTTCCTTTCAGAATTATATTGATATTTTATGTGTCTAGGATATCAAGAAAAAGAATAGTTTATTCCAATTAAAGGGCCCTTATATAGAGCATACAATATAAACAATGATTTACATTGATTTGTATACAAGTATCACAAAAGAAAAAAAAACCAACAATATGTTTATATGGGTTGGGGCAGAGCCATTGTAATTTAAATATATCTTATAGTAAATTATACCAATTTCCATATTTACTTATAAAAATAAATATATATATATCAACCTATATATCATTCACATTAATTATATTAGAGTTTCTTCGTTTTTCAAATCCAGTATATATAATCTGTCCCAAAAGTTTAAGTAAATCCAAATCTTCATTTATAAAAAGCCAATTAAATTTAAGGGAGTTATCTAGATGTCCAAAGTTGTGAAATTTTGAAATAATGGTTTCAAAGAACTTATCTCTTATCTCATTATAGAGAGAGCATTCCATTATAAAAAGTTGCTCATCCTCTATTTTGTCTAATGTGCAATACTGACATTTTCTCTGTGTCCTTTCAATATAATTTTTTGAATATCTGTCAGTCTCAATCCTTAAAGGATGAAAGCTAATTCGAATTATACAAATTGATTGTCGGTGTCTGAATTCTTTTATATTCAAATATTTTTCAAAACTAAAAGTAGTTTTAAAAGAAAAATAGGAAAAAAGTTTACCTTTTTCAGATTTTAGAATTTGATCTCTGATATCAAGAGTCGCCTCGCTTGCAGCACGACTTTATGTATCTGCAATAATAACTCAGTTCCTGGTTTATACTTTTACATCCAAGTCATAACACTTAATTTTCAACATCATTCTTTGTATACGTTTTGATGCATTTGCAAGTGACTTCTTAAACAAGCTCTCGAGTGGTTTATGATCTGTCTCTACGTTTGTTTTTCTGCCATAAATATACTGGTGAAACTTCTGACAACCAAAAACTATGGCTAGAAGTTCTTTCTCTATCTGAGCATAATTCCGTTGTGATTCATTCAGTGAAACGGACGCAAATGAAACTGGCTGTCCTTTCTATAGAATGCATGCTCCAATGCCCTCGCTTGAAGAATCGGCAGATAGCGTAACATCATCTTCAGTATCAAAATAACGCAAGACTGGCGCATTTGAAAGTTTTTCTTTAAGTTCATTGAAACAAGTTTCATGTCTTTCATTCCAGTGCCATTCAATTTTCTTTTCTAACAATTCTCGTAATGGCTTGTTTATTCTAGACAAGTTTTTAATAAACTTTCCGACATAGTTGATCATTTCCATGAATCTTTGTAAATCATTTTTGCATTTCGGGGAAGGCATGTCATCCATAGCTTTAATTTTTTTCTTTATCAGGACGTACCACATCTTTGCTAAAGGTATGACCTATGTACGTGACCTCAGGTGCTCCTACTTTACATTTAGCTTTGTTTAATCTAATGTTAACTGACCTTGCTTTGTCAAGAACTTTCCGGAGTCTTCTTTTATGCTTCTCAATGTCTTTTCCCCAAATCAAAATATTGTCAATTATGACATCAACTCCTTCAAAGTTTTCAAATATTTGAGACACAGTTCTTTGGAACACTTCCGGTCTGCTTGATATTCTTTTATATTTGTACCTGCCAAATGGCGTATTGAATGTCATCAAGTTAGAACTTTCTTCGTCCAATTTTACAGTCAAAAACCCAGATGAAGTATCAAGTTTTGTAAAAAAAAAATGTCGCTCCTTTCGTTTGTGACGCAACTTCTTCTACTGTTTTCATCGGATAGTGTGGACATTTGATTGCTCTGTTCAGATCTCTGGAATCAAGGCAAATACAAACTTTGTTCGGTTTTTCCACAACAACCATAGAATTAACCCAGTCAGTGGTTCTTCGATCTTTTCAATAACCCCTTCTCGTTCCATTTTATCCTATTCTAGTTTGACTTTTTGTTTCAGTGCAAACGGCACACGACGTGGTGGATGTATTACGGGTTTCACACCTTTGTCGATTTTAATATGATGTATACCAGGTAAACATCCCAAACCATGAAATAAATCCTCATAATCCGCTACTATATTTTTCGGATCTTGCTCAACTGCTCCAAACACTGAATTTACACGTTTCACTAATTTGAAATCAAGACTTGTTGATAATCCTAGTATTGGCTCTGAATTTTCATTCACAATTTCAAATTTTAATTTTAATATTTATCCTTGCAAAATACGGGTAATTCAACTTTTCCTGCTGTTTCAATGCGATGACCGCTATACGACACTAACTTTGCTTTTGACTTTTATAGCTTATCCTTCGAAATTTGTGTGTATAACGATACCGGCAAAATGTTGCACTGAGCTCCAGTATCAATGTCGCAGTTGACCTACTTCTTATTAACATATGCGCTGACAATCCACTCATCTTTCTTCTTTGCATTTCCAGCATAACTTTGCGATTTGCATACTTTCGCAAAATGATTCAGTTTGTTACAGTTTCTACAAGTTTTTCTAAACGCCGGACATCTCTTCGGGTCATGTGTACTTCCACAATATTTACAATTTTTCTGTGGTTTGACTCTTATCTGCTTAGATTTGTCTTTTGTCGGAAACTTCTTCTTTACTCCGTGCACTTTTTCTTCTTCATTTGAACTTTTGAAACTTCAGCGGCACGACATATTTCTATCGCTTTCTTTAGATTAAGATCAGGTTCCCGCAGTAATCTTTCTCTAACTTGATTACTTATTATGCCGAAAACAATTCTGTCTTTTACCAAACTGTCATTAAGCTCTCCAAATTCACAAGATTTTGAACGTACTTTTAGTTCAGTAACATACTGATCAATTGTCTCTGTTGGTCCTTGAGCATATGTGAAGAATTTATATCTTTCGAATGTCACATACTTTCTTGGGTTGCAGTATTCCTCAAACTTAGTTTTCAAAACATCAAGTTTGATTCGATCGCCTGCGTCTGCGAATTCGAATGTATTATAGACTTCCAGAGCAAGTATATGAAGAAATAACGAACATTTAATTTTGTCATCTTTGTCCTCATACTCTGTAGCTGACAAGTATAGTTCAAAAAGTTGCTTAAATTTTCTCCAATTTTCTGCTATATTCCCTTCTAACAATAAAGGATTTGGAGGCTTTAGCTTATCCATATTCTCACAATAACATTATGATTTTCGACCTGACACCATGTTATAATATGCAGACATTCATCTCTTAAAATATGCGGGCGTGTATAACTAAATCTATACAGTTTGAATGACTTTATTAGAGTGCCAGTTTACCACACATTGACATATGATTACAGAGAAAGGAATTTCATGGTTACAACTCTAAATGTTAACCAGATGTGTATTAAGTTACTTTCACAGGATATCGTAGTCAGAAATCTAAGTTTATAATTAACTGTCAAAAGAATATTACAACAGAGTAAATGTATATGAGACAAAGTCTCTACAAATACATGGTAAAACAAGCAATAGAACAATGCTTCATTGTTGTTCTTCATCTTGAAGTCATCATGATGCCTTCAAAAATGAGCTTTGCTCATACCTCATAGTAAGTTAAAGACGGTCCCTAGCACCAGCTTGAGTCTCAGAGGCCTATTGTAGAAAACTTCTATGGAAATATCATTTACAAAGCACATAAATTCAAAAATTGTCCTTCCAAACTTATTAATAAGTTAAACAAACTAATTCATAAAGGATATAAATACAGCATTGTTGTTAAATCTTTACTTCTGGTTTTTGTTGGCAAAAATATTGATCAGCTACCAAATGCTTTACACCATAAGTATTTAAACAATTTTTCATATTGGCAGTATTTGGCATTGCACAATATCATGTTCTTCTTTCATAATTGATGATGTTGTTATACGAAATCTATTTAGAAGTTTTTCAAGTGAAGTTTCATATGTAAGAAATCTTGATATTATATTCAACGGAAATTATGTCCTTAGCTAGCTGTCAGTAACTGTGAGCATTTGTTCGGACAGTACCGGTGTGTATTGTCTTCATGTTTTATGTACTTCATTGTAAGGGTACTCGTCTTGATAAGTTGGACTTTTTTTCTAGTTTGATTTTTACTGTAAGTCTTTGTGTATTTATGTTTTAGCCATTCACCACACATAGGGGAGGGTTTAGATCCAAGAAAACGAGTTTAACACCACCGCAAGTTTTGCGCCTGTCCCAAGTCAGGAATATGTTGGTCATTGGCTTGTCCTTGTCTTCTTACGAAATTCCAGTTTCTTGATATTCGGGTTATTGGATGTGGTTTGCTTCCATTTATTTATTCGCTTTTTTACCTTTTTGTGGGCCATTTAGGGCTTGCTATATAGTGTGAGGTTCCTCAACATGTTGAAGACCACACAGTGACCCCTAGATGCTTTGTTTAGGTCGTTTTAACCTGGATATGGGATGTTGTCTCCTTACCCCATTTCCTTTCTTTTTCATATCTATGATAATTTCAACTTTAAAATATTGTACTCTAGGGTCTTTTTTATTTCCTCTGGTCTTTTATAATGTGAAAAATTAAAATCATTTGTGATTCCCATCATATATTGTCCTGTTTTTTAACTGAACAGTTTCCGATTTACGTATAAATACCTTTAAGCATTGAAAAGGTCAATAGTACATACAGAGTATTAACCAGTCTCATTCTTCTTATTAAAGTCTTTCTGAAAGAAATGATTGGTTGATTAGTTTGAGTTTAACGTCCATTGAGCAATATTTCAGTTATATCAGGACTCAATTAAAAAAAGTAGAAAAAAATAAAGGTGGAAGGGATAACTGCAATGAGTTTTGATTTCAACTTGAAAAGTGGGAAATTGGTTAGGGGCAGGAAATTTAGTCTTCTGTATGGCACCCAGTGCGTCTGCTCTATTTAGAGAATTATAAGAAGATCTTTATACTGCATGGAGCGTGGCGTTTCTCCTCGCAGTTTTGCTACAATAGTTCGCGGTCACACTTTCCCTACTATGACCTGACTACGGCATTCCCCTTTTCACCAACTGGGGACGCGACCGTCAGTTCTGTAGTCGGATCCCCGGAAAACCGATTAAGGTGCCGGGCTTTCTGATAGAAGTAAAATATAGTTATATAACCTGTTATGTACTTTATCTATTATTTTTTTTTTTTTTGTCTAAACTGTTATAGCATAGAAGAAAATAAGTTGACTGCAATTTGGTATATCGTTGTTTTATTAGTAATGGGTCGATACATATGCTAGGGGAACTAGTCCCTAGGGGTATTGTTATCCCAATTGTCCTGTTCCTAGGTTCCTATGTATACCGGCCCAAATGACAATTTTGAAAAGTTACAGTATCTCTGTAGGAGCACGTCCAACGAGCAGAGCTTTTCCTGGGCTTATTTCGGAATTAATTGTATGACCTTTACGTTATTTGTGTTTCTCTGAGTTTTAAACAAATTTTGATTTCAATTTCTTTCTAATCTGTTTGCTTGTTTGTTTGTATTGTGTTCAATGCCAATTTCAGCAGAATTTCAGCTATATCGTTACGGTTTCAGTGGATGGTGAAGCCAGAATACCCGGAGAGAACCACCGACGGGCGGGTACTTTCTAATCTGCATTGAGGGGATTAATCGACGAAATGACCATCTGCTGAAACTAAATCAACTGCAATTTCGCTATAGTGTAACTTTACAGTTAATTACTTAAAGATAAAGTTTTTTTTCTGGTTTCCCGTTCGAGGTTTACCGAGAACATTATAATGTAAAATTTTAACTATCGGGATTTCAAAAAGTGTCGTTATAAACCGGAAACAATTTAAGAGATTCTCTAATTCTTATTCTCTAATTTCCAGCAAATTTAAACACCTCCTGAAGGATTGGTTATCGAAATGATAATCAACATGTGTAACTTTGATCAAAGGTTGGTGATTGGTCAAACATGTCAAAACATGTCCTTGGTACTGGATTTGGCCTCCTATTTCGATGTTATTTGGTAATGAGTACTTCTTTTTGACTACTTTTGGATTATGGCTTTCCATTTTGTTTGAATTTAATGCTGCTGATGAGAGGTTACTCCTTGAAACACGTGTACAGCATAATGAAATTTACTGTTTTTCTGCAACTTCGGTATTTTTGTATTATGTAAATGTCTCTTGTCAGTTGCTAGAAATAGTGCAACCGGATGTTGATGCAATTAACACCTGCATCATTGTCTAGCAAAATGGTTTTTGCATTTGTATGACTAAGATAACCCAATTTATTGATAATATGACATTTTTATCAAAAATATTACACTCAACATCCCTTTCAATAAATGGCGCAATGATACACATAGCAACGATGATATTAACAAAATGGTGTCATATTTGAGACTTGAGACTACAGAGTCAAATGAATTGATTAGGAATTAGAGAAACAATTTCTATGATTGTTTTCTGGTTTGTAACGATAATATCTCACATCTCCATAGTTAAATTTTCACATTTTAAAGTTCTAGATCTCGGTAAACCTCGAACTTTAAAATGTAAAAATTTAACTATCTCGATGTGAAAAATATACGCAATAAACTGGAAATAATTTTAGAGACTATATCTATAATTGTCTAACAGTAAAGAGATCAGCGATGTGCCCGTTCAAGGAATTTGCTGCCATTAATTTTTGCTGTCTGAAAGTTATGGGTCCACAATGTGCCCAAACCAGGAATCCAGGAATATCACTACTGCCATTTTGTTGACTGACGGTAAAGTGGTCCACGATATCTATGTCCGTCCCAGGAATGTGCTGCCATTTTGATATCTGAAAGAAAGTGGTACACGGTGTGCTCGACCCAAGAATGTGCAGCCATTTTGCTGTCTGAAAGTAAAGTGGTCCAAGATGAGCCCGTCCCTGGAATGTTTTGCCATATGCTGTCTGAATGTAAAGTGGTCCACGACATGTCTGTCACAGGACTGTTTGCTCCGTGGTGGATCCATGGGGCCAGAGTGCCAACCCCCTTTTTAGGTTGGAAATTATCTAAAATTATGTTTTAGGGGGGAATTGGGTTTCGGGTCCCCACTTACGGAAAAATTATGGGTCCCCCTTAGCAGAGAGTCTGGATCCGCCACTGTTACTATTTTGTTGACTGAAAGTAAAGTGGCCCACGATGTACCCGTCCAAGGAATGAACTGCTATTTTGTTGACTGATGGTACTGTGTCCTTCCCAAGAATGTTCTACCACTTTATTGTTCTCGAGTAAAATTTTCCATGAATGTGCTGCCAGTTTGTTGACTGACAGTTAATTAATTCCCGATGTGCCTGTTCCAGGAATGTGCTGCCATTTTGTGTTTGCAAGTAAAGTGGTCTGCGATGTGCACGTCCCAGAAAGGTACTGAAATTTTGTCGTCTGGACGTAAAGTGGTTCATAATGTGCCCATTCAAGGAATGTGCTGCCATTTTGCTGTCTGAATTTAAAGTGGTCCACCTTGTGTCCGTCCCAGGAATATGCTGCCGTGTTGTTGTTATGTGCATTTGTATGGTTTGGGCATTCATCCGAGGTGATCTTGAATGAAATATTTCAAATAATTCTTTCGTTATGCTTGAAGTAGTTATAAAATGCAAAGAACAAGTTGTCAAAAACTTAAGAAGACAAATAGTACATGAATTTCTACTGACTGACATTTTAGCGAAATTGAATTCGATTGTGGCGGACATTTTAGCGAATCAAAATTAAGTTACCTGTAAAAAAAATATGAACAATTTAGCGAATCATAACTTAATGTAATAGATACTTGATCTTTACAAAAACATATAAAATATAGAAATTAAAAAGAAAATGTTTATATTTAAAAAACAAATGTATCATACTGAGGTTGGAAACAGTTTTGTGGAAGTTTGCTTAATAGAGCGATTGGAATTCATGGAAACCTTGTTTCAAAACTACCTTAATGATGTTCGCTGGTCATGTTTATGCATTTCTGTCAGATTTTCGGACTACTCTGGTTTTATCCATTCAAAAGCAAATAATATTTTGCTAGGTGACCCACTAATTTTTTTTTTTTTTATTTCATTTTATATATCTTTGAGAGCATTCTGACAAAATTGTATTCAACTGGTGTTATTTTGTCACATTCATTATTGGATAAACATTGCTCATGTTAAACCTATGAAAAATACAGAGGAGTTCAGTTTCCCGCCATTTTTTGAAACACATGTATCTCAAAATTTTCATCGGTAACCTATCAAATTTTTCGGCTTTAGTTATTTCTTTTTCAATTTTCCAACAAAAAATCACATTTAATTGATATCCTTGTTATTTTGAAATTGACCAGCGAACATCCTTAATGAAAAAAGGACCATGAAACATTTTTACAGTTCTTGTTTTAAAGTACCAGACAAATAGCAACTATTATAACTGTCGAGCATGTATTGAGCTCATACTTTTCTTTCATTTTTTTAAAAATTTAATTATACTATTAATCTGTTGAAGTTTCACTTGGAAATGGTGATTTTAAACGTATTTAATATCATCCTGCTCATAATCCTTAATTCCTCCACCTCCCAGTTGATCAGTGGGAGGCAATATGCAAAGTATGGTGAGCGGAGGAGGCATTTGCAATAGAATCTGTCGCATAAATGTCCCTCTTTTTTCTAAAATTCGCTAAAATGTCCTTTGAAAGTTTCGCTAAAGTGTACACTTTTTGTCGCTTGAACGTACTCATTTTTTCGCTAAAATGTCCTCGGACGTCCATCTTTTCCCAATCAGGGACTGAAATCAAAACGCAATCTTAATTTTCTCAGACGCGGTTGAACTTGAATTAGAGGCAACCTCCTCTGAAGCGTTGTTTTGAAAATTATAATACATCGACAAACGAAAAGCGCAGCAAAGAGAGAGAGCTTTTCTCTTAATATTATTGAAGAAAATCCCGGTTAGTATTAAATAGTGGTGTAACGATACACTGGTATATCGATATATCGCGGTATTTTTCAACAAACTAGGTACACCGGTACAGAATCCAGCTTATCGATACGTATTGTCTTCTCATTTCTGCGAATATTTTAGAATCAGTACTACCTAAATGCTTGAAATTTTCTGATTTTGATATGAAAATTCAGATAAATGACAAACAAGTGTATTTAACTACATGAAAATGAACACTATTTTCTTACAAAAGAATATTTTACTTTTTTATCACATAAAATATGGGAAAAAAAAGAAGATTTAAAAAATGTAATCAAATTGAGAAATCAGAAGACGATACGTATCGATACGTATCACGATACACTTTCACTGTATCGATATACCATGATACAATACTCATCACTAGTAATAAACATCTGCCCTTCCAAATGGCAGTTTTTAGTTTTGTTCTGTAGGTTCTATGCAAGGAATTTTAACAAAAACCTACAAACATTGTGAAAATCTGTCAAAATTGCATTCAACTAGCAAGTTAATCAAAAAGTATGAAAATGCATGTGTATATAATAGATGTCCTGTTCAAACAGTTTTGGGGAAAATTTGATGCATTCGCAAAATCGGTATGCTGAAGGAAAGAATTCATTGAAAAGTGGCCAGACCTCAAATTTACAACATAAAATGTGAAATCATAATTTCTACATTGAAATGCAATTTTTAAATTATCAAATAATTGATTGGCTCCACAGATGCATTTCTGCTTCCATTTGGATATAAATTTTTCATTAGTTTATTGCTGTTTTACACAGTATACTATGAAATAAATACTTCAGGTAATATTGATAGAAATAGAAAACAAAAGTTTTATATTTTGTGCAATATTATTTAATAAATAGACCGTTAAAATTGTGAAATAATTAATGAATAAGTGAGTTTAAAATGAAAATCAATGTATTAGAATAAAATACCTTTCATAGGAACATGTCGGTTTTGTTGCTAATCATGTTTCTTCTATTTGGTTCGTACAAGACTTACGCCAAAGGTAAGAGTGTTAATTCCACAGCTTAATTACAAATAATTTTATGTCTTCTAATTAGGTTTCATATTATCATCTTTTTTTTCTTTTATTAACCCAAAGCATTTTTTATGTTAGCATTGAAACAAAGTTCTTAAAAGTGGTGTAACAGTGAACGTTCCCAATGTACAAATAACATTTAAGAATGACTGGAAATGACTTAAAATGATGAAATGGTTTAAACCCGTTTTCCAATTTACTAAGGAATACATTAAGCTGCTGCAATGTACACAGATGTTAAACCAAGATATAGCTGAAATGCAATTTATCAGTCGGAAATGATTAAAAAAGAGCTTGAATGTATACATTTTTTGTTATAAACTGGCCTCCTAAATCATACAAAAAATAAAATAATGGATATTTTTGGCGTTTGCCCGAAAGTCAATTTTTTACACATTAGTAAAATTTGTTAAAACTACGGGGTCTCTCCTTCGTGCCTTCGTGTACAGCTATGTCCTTATCTGATTTTGACTTTTAATTTTGATTACACTGGCTATTATTTCTCCATCAGCTTTACACATGTTTCAAGAGGTAACCTCTCATCAGCAAGAAAGCAATAACCCCAAAATAGTCTGAAAGAAGCACTGTGTACCAAAAATATCAAAATAAGAAGCCAAATCCTGAACAAAGGACATCCACAAAGTGAAATACACGCAATCAACCGTCAAAATTATTAAGGGGGTTTAATATTAATTGAAAACTTGCAATATCTTGATTTCTGTAAATTTTGCTTGCTGACTGTTAGTCACATAGAGTATTCCCCAACGCATTAGTCAGTACATCAGTCCATGCCCGAAAGTTATTTGAAAAATTGCAAAAGCTTAATTTCAGTAAATTTTGTTTAAAACTAAGGAATAAATCCGTCGTGCATATATATATAGCTCTATCCCTAAATGATTTTGGCTTTTCATATCAGCTTTTTTTTTATATTCTGGTTCATTTTCTTCCAAATGGTATGATTTGATCTGCACTGAAGAGACACAAGTTGTCAAAATGACCTACAGCAGAAATTCTAATTTCGGAATTTCATTCATACAGTGTGACCATGATTTTCTCTTGATAAATGTCTAGTGCTACTTTTAACCATTCAGTTATATAATGGTATCCAGAGCTAATCTTCTTAATACTCTCTAAAGTAAAAGTCACTAGAATATTTACAGAAGATGTAATCTCGTAGCAATAATGCGCGCTATTGGGTATGACTTTTACAAAATTATTCTCAGAATTAATTTCATAGTTCCTATTAATTGTTTTAATTGCTTTTAATTGATTTGTCTATAGCAAAGATGAGAACGTCTTGATTTCTTATGAAAAAATAATCTGGGGAAAATTCGAATATGATGTGCTTCAAACAACGGAAGGAACAATAGTGGAGCAACGAAATTCAAAAAGGCGTCTAGTTTAGGATTTTAATCAACCCACCTAACATCAGGCTATATTATACATCATTCAGAAGGTCATTTTGTCCTCTATTCGTTTTCACCGTTCGTCAAATTTGGAAGTGGTCACGACTTTTTTAAATGAAGGTCAAAGGTCAATTTTGAAAATTCTTGCGACCTCATTTCAGTCACTTTTCAGTCATTAATTTCAACGTGAAGTCGAAAAATTAACTTAAACGGTTAAACATGTCTAGAATAACATAATTATAAACCATTGATAACAATTTTTGACCACCTTTCAATATAAAGCGATACGGAGGGGGTGAATTTATGAGATGGATCCAAAAAATGACTTGCTTTCTGCATAAACAGTTTGTGAAATGACCATGACCTTTTGAATTTTGAGATTCACATAAAATCAACGACATACTTTATAAATGTTTTAGTCAAATGAAATCAAGAGTTTATTGGTCATACATCTGACCATAATTGACCTTTAAGGGGGTAGACCTGGTATTCCACTCGTTTGATTTTTCTATATATTTACAGTATTTAAACTATATATGTTCATATAGACTTTCAGCAATTTTCAACAATTTTTACCGTTTCGTTTTGTGTCTAGTGGTCATCAAAAGAACCCTGTTTCCTATTTGGTTCTTCGTTCAGGACTTGATTTGAGTGTATAAAACAGGCTCTAACTAAAATTGTATTTGAAATTAAGTTATTTCAAATGCAAAAATCTGTAGTATAAACAAGTGTGAAAGACAGGACAAAGTATGATAATATATTTTAATAGTTTGAACTGAATTACATCGATGTTCTGCACAGTTTAAGCTGAAAATTCTATTCAATTTTGATCAGTAATAAACACTCCTTGTAAAAAAAACAGTTGTTTAAATTTCACCAAAAACTGAGATTAGAAAGAAAATTACCATAATTAAAATATATTGAAATTTCAGAAAAATCTACCGCTTCTTTTTTCCTAAATTTAGAGTAAAATATGAAAAATCGATTAAATTGCTAAATCTCTGCTTTGAATTATCTCCCTTGTTAGAAATCTGACTTATTTTTTTTCAAATAATCATTGTATAAAATGTAAAGTTGATGTACTCGTTATAAGCAATTGAATGTAGAGTGGTTATTTAGGGCTTGCTATATGGTGTGAGGTTGCTCACTGTGTTGAAGACCTTTCGGTGACACCTAGATGCTTTGGGTCGTTTTAACCTGGATATGGGATGTTATCTCCTTGACATTTACCCCATTTCCTTTCTTTTTCATATTTTTATGATAGAATTAATAGTTATTTGCTGCGTGAAAAAATATTGCAATTTCGAAATTTTGAATGAAGCTATTTATTCATGTAAGTACTAGGAAAGTCAAAAACAGAGTTATCTCTCCATACCCCATTTCTACCCCCTTCGATTGACTTCAAATCTCTGAATGTTCCACTGGCTTAAATTTAAGTAGTCTTGTTATTTAAGTGGAATAAATTATATCATAGGAAGCTTTCCAACCAATACAAGGTCACAGGCAATACTACAGGAAGTTTTATAGTATAAAATAATAGGACTATTCATATATTTTGAGGAGATTTTAGTACTTCTTGTAATTTTTTAAAATTTGTATGTTTTTTTTTCACATTTTTTATATTTTATTTTCACATGAACATAAGAAACAAATTGCACATTAATGGAAACGTATTTTTAAAACTTATTAAATTTCTTTAATGCTTTTATTTATTTTTGGGAAGAGGTGGAGTTTTCATTTTGTTTTCATTGAAGAAGAACACACTTCACAGACCATCACTACTATTTACTATGTATTATACGAGTTTTCCATATCATTACGATTCATTTTCATCGTTATTCATATTCAGATCAGATTTGGACTATTGTTTTTACAAATCATAGTATCTTGACAAGTACAAAGATCTGTGCAATGGAAGTTTTGGTTATGACACGGGCATGTCTTGCTCGATAGACAATGTACTGTCTCCTAAAAATCCAAGATTTAAAGTCCCACTGTCACGTTTCAAGCCTCCGGTTTTTCTACGTTTTCAAAACGTAGGGATCCCGATATATACGTAGCGAAGCGTAGCAATGCGTAGTTAAAAACCTCTATATACGTAGCGATACGCAGACCAATTTCTATTAGTCCCGTTTGTATTGGTCTATTCCAAAAATTGATACGTAGTACATACGTACTAGAACGTACTAAACCGTATTAGGAACGTACTGATGCGCAGTAAAAACATAGTTGATACGTAGTGAAACGTAATATAGAGGTGTGAATACGTTTTACTACGTTTATGCTGGGTTGCGCTACGTTCTGTCAGGTTTTAGTCTACGCATTAGCGTACGTTTTAGCACGGTTTATTAGGTTTCATCACGTAATCATACTTCTTGCTACTCTTTGCTACGTATTACCACGTTTAAATGTAGTATGCGTATGTTTTTCTACCACTCTAGTCAGAAAAAACATTATTCTTCTTGGAGCAGCAAGGTATATCATCATAATCTCAAGTAAAAAAAAAAACAAAATATAACCAGCTATAACAGATCAGGCTATACCTAACCATGCACAGACAGTGAAACTTGCCCCACCATTTAGAACAATGTTCTTCCCTAATGAAACAATGTATGTGTCAACAAAATTCAATAACCTACCCAAAACTTTTGGGAGATCACATCATGAGATTGATCACTTCTTTAGCCTCAGACTTTATTCATATAATGACCTCCATCTTGCACATTCATGATATGCATGGAAGAAGGTACATAACTTATCCTCTGCAAAGTAATACATTCAGCTTGTTCAAGGAGTTGACACAGACTAATTGATGATTATCCAACTCTTTTTTCAGTTGTGCAGAAAAATTGAATAAATTACCATAAGTCCAATATTTTAAAAGCATTAAGAAAGTACACAAAACATTCATGTTTCAAAAATAACAGATGAAAAATACTTAGTTTTACTTTTAGCAATTTCTTCAAGGTAAAGCTTATGAAAAGTTTTAGCACACATCAAAACAGTGGTTGAACTGGTACGATGGAATGCACAAACCATATCTCTTCATGTCTGGTGTCACTGCTGCACTGTCAGGTTTTGTTCTATGACGTTGTGATAAAGGGAAAATTCACTCACAAGGAACAATTTTTGTACATGAGTGAATTGCCATTTTCCTGCGAACTACCTGATAGTTCAGCGGCGACATCAATCGGGAAAAGCATTGAGGTTAATATATTCAGGTTTTTCAATGAACATCTCGATGAAAAGGCGACAGATGGAGATGCTCATCTTAAAGAATGGCCTTTGAAAATATCAACAACAAGAACAGCTCTCAACAAAACAGTTCAACCACCTGAATAATGTGTACGATGTAACTTTATAATAAGTCAAATAAAAATAGACTTCAAAAATAGAATATCAACAACAAGAACAGCTCTCAACAAAACAGTTCAACCACCTGAATAATGTGTACGATGTAACTTTATAATCAGTCAAATAAAAATAGACTTCATGACTTCCGACATCTTTGGTATTAAAGATATATTAGTACGTTTAAACAACAATAAAATAATGCTTTTCAAATTTTTGGTAAAGAAACTTCTTTTCTAAAAAAACGTTTTAAAGTTCATTTCTTTTAAAATCAATACCACCATGTTCTTCATTTTATCCATGAATTTTGTGTGAAGTGGTGACAAGATTTGAAGTCTAGCTGCAGAAATCGCTTAAATAAGCAATGAAGAGATATGGAGTAAATGCACATGAAAAAAAGCCTCTACAAATAAATGGTAAGACCACGCAGTGGAGCAATGCTTTTAATGTTGTTCTCCACCTTGAAGTCACCATGAGGCCTTCAATAATGAGCTTTACTCATATACCTTATAGTAAGGTCAAGACGGCCCCCAACGCTTAAAGCTAAAATCACTCAACTTCAATATTAAGTCCTTTAAAGACAATTCGTCCAATGGATATAAGGCACACAAAGTACATAAAAAGCCAACATATATCGTATACCACGCTCTTGGCGGATTAGACTTGAAACAACCTTTCTACATACGATCTAGACGAGTGGTATTAATGACGATATGCTAATTTTTTTTTCTAAAAGTTTACATCCTTTTTACATTGAAAGTGATTAATTCCCCTCTTATTACACAAACACATATTTTCTCAAGATTGGTATTGTTTTATTGTAAGTGGTATATAAGATCTCATGATGACGTAAGCTGACCCTTGTGAAAACCCTCTACCAATAACCCGAATTATCCAGTCGTTATACTTCGTTCACTTCGATCACTCCATTCACGTCTGAATGCATTTGCTATTGAAGCGCGTCAGTATCACAATTCATCACGAGTTATTCCACAAAACAACTTGTGCCGACTCTTAAATCTTCTTGTCGTTCTTTGACAACGAAAGATGCATCTGCACAGTCTCAGATGAAAGAAGACATTTGATTGGCCCCCACTCTGTGAGTCGAGGCTGACGCGTCAAATGGTCATAGAGAATTCGGGTCTTCGAAAGTAGAGAAAATCTTATATGGAGAAGGCCTAAATTATTCTGTTTATGTTTTTTCTGATAACATTAAGGAGGAGATAGCATTGTTCTGAATGTTGCTGCATCACTAAATTGTCTGAGTGTCTTGAGAAGCCTTAGTTGTGCTAGCCAAAATAGCCTCTTCAATATTGTCATTTATCAACTTCATAATAATTTTACCAGTCGACCGAAAGGAAGAAAATATATGGATTTATGAAAAATGGACATAAAAAGTTATAGAGAACACCAAGACCAAGACTAATTAAGGTTTGAACTTTTTCGACCCCGCCTTCCAATCGCCCTTTACGAGGGCCTGTCCTCGACTCCGCTTCTTGTTCTAGTGGGAGATGGAAGCTAACTGAATAATTTCTTTAAATATTTAACTTTTATTATGTTTATTCCTGACATCAACACTAACAACTACCTGGTTCGTAGTGGTACGTAGCAGTAACGTAGTGTACCGTACAAAAACCTACGATTAACGTAGCAGACCGTAGTTGAAACGTAACGAACCCTAGCAATACCTACTAAAACGTAGTTTATACCGGACGAAACGTACTAAAACGTTGTGAAACCTGGATAATTCAAATCAAGTAACCCGTAGTAAAACCGTGCAAAACGAAGGGAAACGTACTAAACCGTAGCATAAACCTAGTTAAACGTAGAGACCGTTAAAATATGACAAAAAAAATGACACGAAACGTGGCCATATAAAACGTAGTAAAACCGGAGGCTTGAAACGTGACAGTGGGGCTGAGGCTTAACACCAGATCTGTCCCAATGAACTTGAAAGAGACTACTGATTCACCTACTTTAGTTTCGTTCCTAAGTAGGATTCTGCACATTGATGAAGATGAATGTTGAAATCTAAGCTATAATACAAACTTGGTGATTTTAAGTTCACAATTGTGACCTTTCCTTTTTTAAGCAGCAATATACCTACATCTCAAGCGTATGGAGTGTACATTTCAACTTTGGTATTTTTGTACTTTGAAACCACTGGGTCGATACCACTGCTGGTGAACTAGAAGTCTCCAAGGGTAATCACTAGCCCGATAATCAGACTCGTCTGACATGAAAATTTTACCTTGCGTTTTCAGGATATTTACTGCTTTTATCAAAATTCTAACCCCTTAAAATATAGAGGCTTTATTCCGTGTATTGCACCCGATGGAAGTCATTGGTAATGGATTTGGCCTCCTATTTCGACCTTTTTTGGTAAAGAGTACTTCTATCTATGTTTTGGATTATTGCTTTCTATATTTTTCAATTCAAATGCTGCTGGTGAGAGCTTACTCCTTCAAACACACGTACAGCATAACGAAATTCACTGTTTTTCTACGACTTGGGTATTTTGGTATTTATATAGTGATTTTTTAAAAAGAGCAAAAGCAATGCACCAAAACCTCCCGAATCGGTAATGTTTTTGTTACTTTCATTCCTCCAGACATTCTTTGGCCGTCACCATTAGATCAGTGAAAGATATTACGTGTCGGTGTCCTACATGAAAACAGGCATTTCAGCTAGAAATCACGTCTTCACGGATTTGACTTAACCCTGGATTGACTCTATGTTGTGTGACGTGTGCCGCTGACGGAGCAGGACATGCTTACCGTTACGGAGCACCCGATGTCACACTTGATTGTAATGGGAGTTAATAGTGTCGGTGCTTTTGGTTTTGGTGTTGTCTTGTATATCATATTTTACATTGTAGTTTTGTCTCCGTAACAATGGCAGTAGAATACCGAAGGAACAAAGGGGTGAAATTCACA
>MJUU01043628.1:5313-34339 GCA_002080025.1 Modiolus philippinarum | reverse complement strand
TTTTTTCACCAAAAATATCAGTTAAATGGTGAAAATGCTCAGAACTAAGTCTTGCTTCCCCCATAAACTTGAATTGCTTTTTCAGTATTTGGTACAGAGCACTGTATTTTCATTTCAAGTCACTTTCTTGACCGCAAATCTGTTAAGGATGTATTCTCCTGAGGGGTCAAAAATTTCCTGCTTCAAAGTTTTCCCGAAACCTACATTTTTTCAATGCTAGGACCCTGAAAATATAATTTATGAAGAGAAAACCATATGTCCGTGTGCATTTTTTTGTGCTATAGTCATTTGAAAATCCCTATTTTTGACGATTTTGAGCAAATTTCATCAATTTTGGCCTATTTTGGGGCCATTTGGTGCTAAAATATCTATTTCTAGCATCAAGTTTTCTCTCAAAGTTTCCATGTTGTTAGCTTTCATAAGTCTGAAGAAATATCAATGATAAAAAACATAGGTCCGTGTTGATATAAGAAAGTTTTGTAAGAAAATATTGCTTTTTTGGGGTCAAATTCAAGACTTCGTAAAATCTGTAAAACTCTAGATTTTTCAAGATTCCCATCAACTACACTGTCAGAACTCGCCCTCTTTTGTTTAAATAGTTGGATAATTATAACTTGAAGAACTTAGAAAAGAAATCATATGAATGAGATGGATACTTTTCTTCAAAATTAATGTTTATTACCCCTACCTCAAATCGGCTAAATTCTGACCGAGATCAATGGTCAAATTTGGTCAAAAAGTAGAATTGTCAATTTCTCGAAAAGTACTGGTCTAAGATACATATTTTTTTTACACAGTCTGGGAGAGTCATTATAAAAGATATATCAATTAAAAAATTGTCACTCATAAGGTAAGTTTTAAGATTTATTCATAAACGAGATTTGAACGAGACTCATAAACCTCAGGAGAATACATCCTTAATTTGTTAACACACTATCTTTATTTGTAAGGCATAATTATCTCTGGGTAAAATTCTTTCCGAATAAATCGTGGTACTTTTTTTTCTGAGCTATTGAATTATAAACATGTGATGTTAGTGATTTGGACTTGAAGATTATTTCATTTTCAAATTAATTGTCAAACTGATTGATTTTGATAAAAGATTATGATATTTCCTTCAACCTTATCTAATATCATCATATGCAGTTGATTTTATATTTTAACCGGATATCATTTCACATACTTATGAATTTTTGGACTAAAAACTAATGGGACTGTTTCATAATGCACAGTTAACTCCCCTTATCACTTGCTGGTGAGTTCCGGCCAATTGTATGTAATATATTTCATATCTTTAAAATCACTTATGATTTTAAAATAATTCTTTTACCATATTAAAATTTAATGTTTAAGCTTTTAATGAAGGAAATGGCTTGCCGATATTTGAAACAGTTCGGTTTAAAACAAGTTTTGAACTGAATGCGATTTTTTCCTTTAAAATCGGTGGTTGTTCAGAAGTTTGAAGGAGTAACTAAGTGATAATTCGGGCCTATTATAACCAGGGACTATACATTACATGTTTAGTCCCTGTTATAACTTATTGTTTTAGACATTAATTTCAAATAAAAGATGTTTATCATTGTTTTTTAAATTTCTTATTTTCTCTATTTCTATTTGGTTATTTTTTATTTTTAGTTTTTGTTGTTGTTTTTTATCCCTTTCTGTTATTGTGTAATAGATACAAAACAACGTTATTAGCTCAACCTGCTTGATCTTATTGTAATTTGAACAAAATTTGAGATGACAAACAGGTAACCTGATTGAAATTACCTGACAGGGTGTGCCTTACCCCATGGAGTTTGCAAAGCATGTACCACTGTCAACACCTTTCAATATACATATCAATATACAAGTCTCATTGAAATCGACTAGTAACCTATTAATTTTCAATAAAATCTCAACTTATAAAATGCTGGGAATAAAAGCCGGAATTTTTAAGTCTTTACCTTTTCTTTGTTTTATTTATTTATATTCATTTTCATCATTGTATTACATATTTTAATTTTGTCTTAAATAAAAAAAAAAATAGTGATTTAAAAATGTGTATTCAAGTATCTCGCTACTCAAGTTTGAAAGTACCTCAAAAAGATTTTTAATCAAAAACCGATGATATTCTTGCTGTGTATATAGTTATTTAAAAAGCAGTTTTCATTTTTTTTTCATCATGTTTTGTCACACCTATGTTATTTGAACATCAAAAGAAAACCACCAATTTTGATTGTAAGCGATCTACAGGTATGGATATTGTGTCAAGGTTACAGGTAAACAGTGTGCATTGTAGCAATTGGCTTCATAAACATCAAATTGTTTTTTATTTGAAAATTGTACCTCATATGAAGATCAATTTATGACACTTATTTATATGTCGATACCCGGTAACTTTAAAAATTGCTTAAAAATAACTACAAAACAAACGGGTTTGTGATTTTCGGACGTTATAGTTGAAATATCATTTATTATAGCTGGTTTAAAATTGTGTATATCATTGCTCAGGGTTATTCACAACTTTATTCCAAACTTTGCCAATTTAACATTAGTTAAAACGGGGCTTGTCTAGCGGAACTCGCCAGTACACCAACGAACCTAGCGGTGGACACGATAATTAGAGATAGTGCAACAGTCCCAAACTAATTTGGCTTTGATAACCGGAGATCATTCAATGCTCAATAAATACATTTCATGAATATTCATTTGAATTCCGTCAGTTTGATAGGTGAATACCTATCACGTGGCATATCAATGTGAAGAAACACATTTGACCACGTGTTCACGTGGCGAATGAATTTGTAAAAATAGAATTCCAATGTACATGATGTACTTTCTTGTAAATAAAGTTGTTCTTCATATTTCGGGTTTAAAATGTAATTATAAGAATTGAATGCATTATTTTGAAGTTTCATAGGGACTATGAAAGGGTTGACCGGGCGCACATTTTCAACATGAAGCGCTACCGCGCTTCATTAAAAATGTGCTTCGGTAAACCCTTTCATATCCCAATGAAACTTCAAAATAATGCATTCAATTCTTAATAACAGCGTTGCTCCATTTCTTGGGTTTCTTAAGTGTTTCACTAATGGAAAAAAGTTTAATGGTGATAGCAATTCCAAACATATATATCATAACTCAAAAGCTTTTTGAAAAAAAAGACACTAATCTTATCATAGGCATTATACTATGGTGTATTTTTTTTATATTGTAAGTGAAATGAAATATTTGCTTTGTTGTGTTTTTGTTTTGTTTTGTTTTGTTTTGTTTTTTGTTTTGTTTTGTTTTTTTTTTTTTTTTTTTTTTTTTTTTTTTTGTTTTTTTTATAGGTGTGATGATACTCACAGTTTATGAAATAATTTACTCCAAGCCTGTCCCTTTCAATGATACTTTCGGATAAATATTTTAAACCTGGTCTATTAAAGTATTTATTCACCTCAAAAAAATGTTCATAACCGTAGCCAGGCATGATTATTTTATACAAGGCTTATGAAAGTATGTGCATCATACTTTTCATGAGTGGCGGAGAGTTTTTCTATACCCGGCAGTTTATGAAACAATCATACACAATCGTGAAGAAGAATATTATAACTGACTTTTATTGGAATATTCGGTAAATGCAAAGTGAGACTTTAAAAAGGAAAATACATTGTACCCGCCATTGGAAGTTTCTATGTAAATGTCTTCACACTGATGAACTTCCGGCTTTCAGATATTATTTCACAGTGAAAAATCTTCATGTTAGTTAAATATTAGCATCACGGCAGATCAAAGATTCTGCAAGTTTTGTAAAAATATTGTTGCAAACGAATTACATTTTATTTTTACTGTACTGGGCTATCACATATCAGGGAGAAATATGCTAATCTTTTTGAAAATATAGATTGAGATTGTTTCCAGAAAATACTTTCTACGGGATAAAATATACAACGTCAGTTTGAATTCCGGATTTTGGTGTCATTATCTAACCGGCTTTGTCTCAAAGTTTTACAATCGCCAAGAAATAAATTTTACAATGGCGGCGAATGTCCTTGCTTCGATGCTTGATGAATTAATGGGAAGAGACCGAAATTTAGCACCATCTGACAGAAAAAATGATACACGATGGGATGATGCTGAGGTAACACATGTTTATGGATCTTGTTTGCATCATCGTGAATAGATAAAGGACCGAATGCGACTTGTCACGTGACCTTGTTAATTTAGTTCCAGGCATTCACTGAGGATGAAAACGATTTTATTTCGAAACTAGCAAGATGTATT
The DNA here is from genome assembly GCA_002080025.1 of Modiolus philippinarum. NCBI lineage: Eukaryota > Metazoa > Mollusca > Bivalvia > Mytilida > Modiolidae > Modiolus > Modiolus philippinarum. Next base: position 30,091 of record MJUU01043628.1, on the reverse strand, counting down.
TTTAAATTTTGTTGAAAAGAGTGTTTCCCTCATGCAAAGCCTTGTCTTCGCCGATATTGCCTCCCATATCAACTATCCTATTTTGTAAATGAAGGCCTTATTTTCGACCCATGCCCATACCCATGGGCCACTTCACTTTCTTCCGTAAATGGTGGTTGACAGTGTAAGATGACCCGTGTAAGATCGTACACTGGAAATCGATGCAAGCGACCTCATCTTACACGGATAAATGGCCAACCATAAGTGCTTATTTTTGTGATAAAACAATCGTTACCATGACTTAACATCATAAAACACATGACATCATAATGTTAAGTACACTCAAATGGCAACAACGTTGTTCAAACAGTATAGGTTTGCAGGTGTTTCTTTTCGTATTTTACGGAAGAAATAGGCTCTTTCATTTGGTCTAAATTAAAGATTGGGCTATCTTTCACTCGTGTAAGAAATTGTATGTCTTTTCCTCTCGTTTCGCTACGCTCAACTCGAGAAAAGACAAAATTTCTTACACTCGTGAAAGATATCCCGATCTTTAATTTGACCTAATGCAATATCCTATTAGTCTTTAGTATAATTTCTGCCTAAACGTGCTATTTCAGTTCAAATCAACCGAAATTATGACGTCATAATCGACGCTTAGTAGGTGGAAAACAGGATAGACGAGGCATACCTGGCAACTCCCTCAATTTCATTTATGTATCTCTCACTAGTAGATGTGGAACCGTAGCTCTTATGGTCCTTGTGCTGATTTTTATACGCCCTTCTAATGACGGACGTATTATGGTATACCAATGTCCAATTGTCTGTCCGTCCTTCTGTCCATCCGTTTCATATGTGGTGCTCTAACTTGACAACCATTTGGCCAATTCACTTCAAACTTTGTGGAGGTATTGGATATGATGGCCTCACAATCTGTATACTTTTTCGTGAAATTTCGATTTTTCTTGCAGGAGTTATGGGACTTTTTTACATGTCGCGCTCTAACTTGACAACCCTTAGGCCAATTTGCTTTGTAGGGGAATTTAGTACGATGGCCACACGATCTGTATACATTTTCGTGAAATTTTGACCGTCCCTTACAACTCCTGTTTTCAAAATGTCGCATGAACATAATGAACAATTGCAGATGCTTTTAATCATGACTGGTTATCTTGATGGTCTGATTCAAAACGGAAAATGGTCGATCTGAACAAACTGACCCTATTTGGAAATCGAAGATTGTCATGTCATTGAAAAGTATTTCCCAATGTAGAATAAGGTAGACAGTTCATAAAATATGATTGAAAATGACGATATTTGTCAAATTCAGATTTTTAAAATGACATAGGCAGCTAAAATTCAAATGAAGACTGAATGTAATACTGTGAATATTTGATGTATTTCTTATAATTTGATAGTCAATTTTACTCCATTATGTTGTTCTACATGACATGACATTCTTAGATTTTCCAAATACATGTACATGATGTACATGTAGGGCCAGTTTGTTCAGATCTGCTATCTTCAGGCTTGGTTGAGATCATTAATATGCCCTGGGCCTGTTAATAATGCCATCATATTTTTAAGCTGGTTTGGTCATCTCATACATATTTTTATTGAGACAAAATTTTATGTAGTTTTTTCTTGGAAGCTATTGAATTGTATTTTTAATATGTTCAATACATTATAAAAGGAAAAATTATCAAAAACAATTACTAGCAGCTAAATAGATACATATATAAATTTTCATAGGTGTAAATCAACACAGAAGGGATAATTCAAAATCAAAAGGTCTGAAATTAGTCGTAAGAAATAACACTAACAGAAATAATAAACTAGACAAAAGAAACTAGAATAACTGAGCAAAGCTCACAAAAACATACCCCCCTCCCCCCATTTGATTCCAGATGTTAAAAAAAATCACCAAAAAGGTTCAGGTCAAACTAAATTTTTTTAATAGCTGGTGCAAAATGGCAACATGTACTGAACATTCTGTGAAAGTTTCATTGAATTTCACCAAGTGGTCTAAGAGGAGTTGTTGCCACGTCACAAAGTTTGTGCCCCATGGAGGAGGGAATAACAGACAGATGAATGGACACCATGATCACTATATACCTCCCGCTAAAGCAGGGGTATAATAAAGAAAACTGAATCTTCAACAAGATTACAGAGTAAACCAAGCAAAACCAAGAGTATCATTAAGTACTCCTGATGTAAGCATGGTCTACTCCAAATGTTGTACAAATATACTACAGTTAAATACCTAAACACAAATGGATTCTCTTGTCCTTTCCAATGGATTTTAAAGATGTATGTCATTAAATGTGAATTTAAGATTATACTCCCAAATTTCTCCTAGTATTTCCTCCAAACATGGCATGATTTGTTGATTTAATGGCATGAATAAGCAAAACTTAAATACTGGCTGTAAATTTAGTAATCTTCATTATTGTAACGTTTAAGGTCTTTTTGTTAGCTCACCTGACTTAAAGGGTCAGTGTGAGCTATTGCCATCACTTGGCGTCCGTCGTCCGTCTGTCTGTTAACTTTTCAAAAACTCCTCTGAAACCACTGGAGCAAATTCAATCAAACTATACAGGAATGAAGGTCCTTAACAAAGATTGCTCATTTCGTTCGGATCCGACAAAAGACATGGCCGCCAGCGTGGAACTTATATTTAACATTGGACCCTATGGGAAAAACGTCATTTTCATCAACTCCTCTGAAACCACTGAAGCAAATTCAACCAAACTTAAGAGGAATAATTTATGGATGGTCCTTTACAAAAATTGCTCATTTCTTTCCGATCCGACAAAAAAAATGGCAGCCAGTGCGGAACTTATATTTAACATTGGACCCTATGGGAAAAACGTCATTTTCATCAACTCCTCTTAAACCACTGAAGCAAATTTAATCAAAATTTACAGGAATGATGTGTAGAAGGTCCTTAACAAAGATTGCTCATTTCATTCTGATCCGACAAAAAAAAATGGCTGTCACCACAGATGTTATATTTAACATTGGACCCGATGGGAAAAACGTCTTTTTCATCAACTTCTCTGAAACCACTGAAGCAAATTTAATCAAACTTTACAGGAATGATGTATGGAAGGTGCTTTACAAAGATTGCTAATTTCGTTCTGATCTAACGAAAAACATGGCCGCCAGCACAGATGTTATTTTTTTTTACATTGGAACCTACGGGAAAAACATTATTTTCATCATTTCCTCTTAAACCACTGGAGCAAATTCAACTAAACTATACAGGAAAGATGTATGCTCATTCCATTCCATGATAGAATGTTTCTTTTTCAGGTTTGTAAATATTTTCTCTGTGGTTTCTGTCCCCATGAACTATTTGTGAATACAAGAGCTGATCTAGGTGAGTCTAGTGTAGTTTTTGTCTCGCCTGCGACGAAAGTCGCTGAAGGCGAGACATAGGTATAGCAATCCCGCGACGGCGACGGCGGCGTAAACTTTTTTCTAAAACCTTCATAACTTTTCAAGGGTAATACATACAAACATCATCTTTGGTCCACAGCACCACCAAGTGATGACCTTTCCAGCAACATATATTNGACAAAAAAATGGCAGCCAGTGCGGAACTTATATTTAACATTGGACCCTATGGGAAAAACGTCATTTTCATCAACTCCTCTTAAACCACTGAAGCAAATTTAATCAAAATTTACAGGAATGATGTATAGAAGGTCTTTTACAAAGATTGCTCATTTCGTTCTGATCCGACAAAAAAACATGGCCGTCACCACAGATGTTATATTTACAGTACAGGCAGAGACATATGATGATAGATGTCCCAATCAGACATGATGTCAGACATGTCCGGCATATGTCCCTGGCAGACTTATCCCTTGCTAATAATGAGGCTTAAAAAATAATTAATGTACCTTACTGGTGTGGTGATTAAGTGATAAGTCAATGATAATCCCTTACCTGTGGAAGACCATAATCAGTTTAATGAATTAATTATAATGAATAAAAAAAATTAAAATTTTAATAATTATCTAATATTAAAATTAATCAATAATTTGATAAGTTTTGCATTTATTTGATTTTGTATTTCAACTTTTCAAAAAATAATCAATAAAAATAAATTACACACCTGACTATTATACATGAGCAATTTAGAAAATTTCAAATGAATGTTGCTATTTTCTATGTAAATATACATTTAGTTTATAATTTTTTGATACAAATAAATAAAAATACATATAAAAAAAAAGTATCTTCAAATCATAATCCACTAAAAAATTGTGAAAAAGCACGAAATTTCTTATATAATAATTGCATAAAATTTTATGAGATTTAAATTGGTATGAAGTCATGATTTGTGTCTTGAGTAAAAAAACTTATAAATATTTTTTAATTTTTTTGTTTAATAATTATTATCTGTTTTCAAATTAAATATATAAAATAATTTTAAAAACAAGTAATAAAATCGATCACCTGTACCCTAAGGGCTGTTCCAGAAAAGTTGGTCTGGGACCCTTTGAAGGCACTTCATATAAATTTCTGTGGGTGGTTGTGTTTTCTTCATCCTTTTGTATTGTACATAAGGGGAAGAATTCTATGGGTGGTGGGGGTCAATAAAAAGTGCCTTCAAACCCCCCCATGTCAATTTTTCTGGAACAGCCCTAATTAAAATCAGTGAAGCAGAAGGACAATTTTATGATCCCTCATAAAATTGTCAGATTTTGGGTTTGGGACATGTCCGACAGGGACATTTATCATCATATGACTCTACCTGTACTGTAACATTGGACCCGATGGGAAAAACGTCTTTTTCATCAACTTCTCTGAAACCACTGAAGCAAATTTAATCAAACTTTACAGGAATGATGTACTAGTATGGAAGGTGCTTTACAAAGATTGCTAATTTCGTTCTGATCTGACGAAAAACATGGCTGCCAGCACAGATGTTATTTTTTTTACATTGGACCCTACGGAAAAAACATTATTTTCATCATTTCCTCTTAAACCACTGGAGCAAATTCAACTAAACTATACAGGAAAGATGTATGCTCATTCCATTCCATGATAAAATGTTTCTTTTTCAGGTTTGTAAATATTTTCTCTGTGGTTTCTGTCCCCATGAACTATTTGTGAATACAAGAGCTGATCTAGGTGAGTCTAGTGTAGTTTTTTATAGATGTAAAGAGACATTTATTTACCTAGATTTCTCAGGCAAATAAACATGATAAATGTTGTATTGTGGCCAGTAAATAAAAAGATTTCTATTCACTTCAGGAAGTTACATCACAATACCTTCACTAAAGTTGTTACATGTATGTAAATGATTATTAAAAGTATTCATCTCGTAACCGGAAACTATTTGTGAGTGATTAGTTTTTATCATTCAAAGTTGAGAATATTTCTTGAAAATCAAAATTTTGGATTATACTTAAGTAATACTTTATGTATTGTAAAAGCAGAAATATACTTTAAAAAATGCAGTTCCTGAGCAATGAGCAAGAACTTGTCAATTTAAAATTTTACACTGTACGTTAGTGTTATTGCTTACATATCAAAGTTTAACCTAGCAAAATTAATTGACCAATATCTTTGATGTCCTTTGCATACTACCTCATGCCACATGATGAACAATAATTCCTTTTTCATTTGAGGGCTATTCCAGTAAAATCCCTACCAGGGGTTGGAACGCCACTTATTTTTATACTCCCCACCAACAGAAAAATATTAGATATATAATTAAACTATTAGGATACAATAGAAATTTACCCACCACTAACAGAAAAATAATTCACTGGTGTTCCACCCCCATGGGAATTTTAAATGGAATAGCCCTGAATAAAACCATTGCCAACATAGCACTAAAATATCTACTATTACATATTTCAGGTCCATGTGAAAAACTACATGATGATCACCTGAAGAAGGAGTAAGTAGAAATAAAACAAGATATGGATCAAAATTACTTTGTAACTAGTCTCTTCAATAAGTGTAAATTTATTACAGAAAATGGTTATCATCATGGGTTATGTGTGGGCCCAATGCAAAATCCACACTGTGTGGTAAAGTGACATTTGTAATAAGAGTTCTGTAAAATTATTACAGAAAATGGTTATCATCCTGGGTTATGTGTGGGCCCAATGCAAAATCCACACTGTGTGGTAAAGTGACATTTGTAATAAGAGTTCTGTAAAATTATTACAGAAAATGCCCTATCATCCTGTGTTGTGTGTGGGCCCAATGCAAAATCCACACGGAGTGGTATTAAAAGTGACATTTGTAAGATCACATTGCAATCAATATTTAATTTTTAACATTCAAATAAAGAACTAGAGTAATGACTGTCGGAAACAACAGTGATCCCCGCACCCCTTGTTTGACACAGAAAACAGCTATAGACCCTGGGTATAATTTTTCTTAACATTTTTGAAATTAAACTATTGACAATCACTATTTCAACCATAAAGAATAAAAGAATAAATGGTTGTTAGGCAGAATTCCAAAAAATTAGTAGTCTTTGAGACTTCCAGGAATTTTACCAAACTTGGAATCATATATATTGGAAATCAAATTGGTGAAATGTTTCTTCTAATTCTAACAAATTTTTTAACTATGGTTTCAATATAGAATTCCAAAAATTAGTGGTCTTTGACACTTTCAGGAAATTTACCAAAATTGGAATCAACTATTTTTGAAATTCAATCTGTGAAAATGATTGCCCTAATGGAAACAAATCCTAACAGTTGCTAGGTAGAATTCCAAAAAATAAGTGGTCTTTGACACTTTCAGGAAATTTACCAAAATTAGAATCAAATATTTTTGAAATCCAATTGGTGAAAATGATTAACCTTATCAAAAGAAATGCTTAAAGTGTGGTTGCTAGGTAGAATTCCAAAAAATAAGTGGTCTTTGAGACTTTCAGGATATTTACCAAAATTGGAATCACATTTTCAAATTCTAAGATTTCAGAATTTTTATTTTTTTCCAAATACTTGCCAAAATATAAGATTATATGCCAAAATGTCCAAAAATATCAGTCTTTGACATTTTCAGGAAATTTACCAAAGTTGGAACAGAATTCAAAATTCTGAAAGCTAATTGCGCATCTACAGACTATATGCAACAATTCTGCAACAAAATTAAATCCATAAATCCAAAAATTTAGGATGAGTTTGTGTCACAATCCACATTTTGTGGTCTTTGTCAAATTGACATCTTGGGGCCTCTTGTTTGCATCAAGATAAATATCAAAAATCCGAAAGCTTATTGCACATCTACAGACCATATGCAACAATTCTACAACAAAATTAAAACCCTGAATCCAAAAATGTAGGAGGAGTTCGCGTCGCGTGTGACGGATGGAAGGACGGACGAGGCCAACTACAATATCCCCGAACTTTCATTCGAAAGTGCGGGGATAATTACAACTCCTTTATTGACATGTATGTACATGTAAAATATATGCACTTGCACAGGCACTGATATATAGAAAGAAAACTGTCAAAATTGAAATGAAAAAAGAAAAAATCAACATAAATTGTAAATGCAAAATAAATAGCCAATAACACAGATGATATCCAGTAGGTATGATTGAAATATAATCAACTACATATATAAAGAAAATAAACTGATTTTGATTTGGTTAAAAAAGGCAAGTGCTTTTAAGCTCACCTGACCCAAAGGGTCAGTGTGAGCTATTGCCATCACTTGGCGTCTTTCGTCCGTCCGTCTGTTTTCACATTTTCATCAACTCCTCTGAAACCACTGAAGCAAATTCAACCAAACTGTACAGGAATGATGTATGAAGGGTCCTTAACAAAGAATGCTCATTTCGTTTGAATCTGACAAAAAACATGGCCAACAGCGCTGAACTTATATTTAACATTGGACACTATGGGAAAACATCATTTTCATCAACTCCTCTTGAATCACTTAAACAAATTCAACCAAACTTTACAGGAATGATGTATGGTAGGTCCTTTACAAAGATTGCTCATTTCATTCTGATCTGACAAAAAACATGGCCGCCATCGCGGAACTTATATTTAACATTGGACCCTATGGAAAAAATATCATTTTCATCAACTACTCTAAAACCACTGAAGCAAATTCAATGAAATTTCACAGGGATGATATATGACAAGTCTTTAACAAAGATTGCTCATTTCGTTCCAATCGGACAAGCAACATGGGTGCCAGCGAGGAACTTATATTTAACATCGGACCCTATGGAAAACATCATTTTCATCAACTCCTCTAAAACCACTGGAGCAAATTCAACCAAACTTTACAGGAATGTTGTATGTAAGGTCCTTTACAAAGATTGCTCATTTCTTTCGGATCCGACAAATAACATGGCCGCCAGCGCGGAACTTATATTTAACATTAGACCCTATTGGAAAACATCATTTTCATCAACTCCTCCCTATGGGAAAATATTAAGCATTAGACCCTATTGGAAAAACGTTATTTTCATCATCCTCTGAAACCACGGAAGCAAATTCAACCAAACTTTACAGGAATGTTGTATGTAAGGTCCTTTACAAAGATTGCTCATTTCTTTCGGATCCGACAAAAAACATGGCCGTCAGCGCGGAACTTATATTTAACATTTGACCCTATTGGAAAACATCATTTTCATCAACTCCTCCCTATGGGAAAATATTAAGCATTAGACCCTATGGGAAAAACGTTATTTTCATCATCCTCTGAAACCACGGAAGCAAATTCAACCAAACTTTACAGGAATGATGTATGGAAGGTCCTATACAAAGATTGCTTATTTTGTTCTGATCTAACAAACAACATGGCCGCCAGCGTGGAATTTATATTTAACATTGGTCCCTGTGGGAAAAACATCATTTTCATCAACTCCTCGGAAACCAATGAAGATAATTCATCCTAACTATAGGAATAATGTATGGAAAGTCCTTTACAAAGATTGCTCATTTCATTTCAATCCAACAGAAAGCATGGCCACCACGCAAAACATCAAAAACTATGCTGTTCAGCATTTTGTCAGGTGAGCGATACAAGCTCAGTCTCTGAGCCTCTAGTTTAAGCCTTCTCTCTAAGGCAACAGGGGCATTAAGTTTTACCCTTGTCCATACGTACATGCAAAATTTTCGTCAGGGATTTCTCTGACTGTGTATGCAGTAAATGGTTTGATATTTCGTTATATGCAGCAAATGATTTTATGTGGTCTGAAGCTTTGGTATGATGAGTTGTACCTTGTCTCCCCTTTTCAAGTCTGTAACTCATATACTTCCTGTTTGCCAATCAACTCTTGATATTTTACATTATAGCCATTTTGCGGGGGCATGTTTCCCATAGACAAATTTTCTTTAAATCTAATTTCAAATGTACAAGAATGTATGAAAGCTTTTTCTTCAAGCAGTAGTTTGATATATAACTACATGAGAAAATGGTTTAAAACAAGTTTTTTCTGTGTTATTTGTATAGATATCAGAAGAGTAGCAGATTCAGTAAAGTAGGATATGAAGAAGATTTTCATCGTTATCTACAAAGTTTAGTATCAGATTGTGAGAGGAGGATCAAACGAGGACACCAACGTCTGGCTTTAAGTAATCAACAGGGAAGTGTAAGTACATTGTAAGGTTTATATATATTGTGTACAAGTTGTAATTTTGTACAAGTTATAACTTGTACAGACATTTTGTACAAGTTATAAAAAATTGACAGTACCTTCATATGATTGAGAACTCTGGCAGATTAATTCTTTGTTTCAAACAAACCTACAGTATAGTATAACAACATCACCATAACTGAGTCAATGTAACTGTATCACCGTTGCTTAAAAATAACTATATTTTAGCATAAAACAATCATTTTTTTCTAAGATAAGCAGAGTGAAGTTTGCAACCTTATTTTACCCCAATTACTTGATGTTTGTTTTGGAATATTGTGAAATACATTAGTACATTTTTTTTGTATAAGGCTTAAACATGTTAAATTTCTTACCACAAATGTCTTTTTTCAAATCTATTGCAGAATTTGTTTAGGCTTTAATAATGTCAAGTAGGTGTGGATGTCAGCTCAACTGGTACAATATTTCTGTACAAGTAATAATTTGTACAAAATCACAACTTGTACTCAACATATACAAGTATAAAAATAATTATAACAACACTAAAATGTCAAATGATGTTAACTATACAACCCTGGGACAAGCAAGCCAGACTGGCAAATGTGCGAATGTATTTTTTGGTGGAAAAATCAATTTTACATCAAATTTCAACAACATGAATTTTTAATGCAGGAAAAAAGTTATTTCCTATCCAAAATAGACAAAAAAATATTTTGGGTAGCAGTGATTTTTCCGGGTCGGTCGGGTTTCAGGAAACGAACAATATTTTATTTTAGGCCTAAACAATCTTATTTATAGAAATATATGAAACTCTCATGAGTGGAAGGTTCATTTATATGCCTTTCCATATTTTCCAATGCATTCTATGTAAATTTTGGTGAAAAAATGAGTAAACTTTGATCTCAGTTCTAGCATAATCAAGCATGGTGACCAATACTTTTCATTACAGATTTAAAATTAGTAAGATTGGTTCTTCAATTGAGCCGACCTATAACAAAAAAAACATTGATATGAATTTTAGTGACTTTCTACCTTAAACAGTTGAACAATAATATGAACATATCTTATATTTGTAATAATGTAAAATTCTGTCTCCTTTTATACAGTTGAATAATGATATGAACATATATCTTATATTTGTAATAATGTAAAATTTCTATCTTGTTTTAACATGAACATGAACATTATCTTATATTTGTTATAATGTAAAATTCTGTGTCCTTTTATACAGTTGAACAATAATATGAACATATATCTTATATTTGTAATAATGTAAAATTTCTGTCTTGTTTTAAACAGTTGAACAATAATATGAACATGATGAAAGATGAGAAGATCAACATGCTTACAGAAAGAATTAATGATTTAGTACAACAGGTAAGATTACCATATAATATACATATACTCATTCTCTCTAGGTAATCCTGCCACTTGCCATTTCTACAAAAAACTTCTTAGATTTTATTGTAAAAGTTTTGGTTTCATATAAAGTTAGATACTTGTTTATTTCAAACAATAAATCAAAAATGAACTGAACCTTTTTAGTTTGCAGAAAAGTTGTGCATGGGGAGATTGGGTACCTGACGAGAATGGACACTTGGCCAGTAAGTGGTTATTTTCCAGAGTATTAAAAAATTGTGTACTGCAAAATATAATTTATGAGAGACTATACTGTGAATTATAAGGGCTATTCCATTTAAATTGACCACCAGGGGGGACACCATATATTTTAGACCCCATCCCCCAAAGAAAATTCTCACATTAGACTGACCCCCAAGGACCAAGAGAAAAAATGACAACTGGCATTCCCTCTGGGTGGTAAATGTTTCTGGAATAGAAGTAAGTATATTTCTGCAAAAATTAAGTTGATCAATTTTGAAAGAAATCTCAAAATTTATAGCTTGCAGACATCACCAATCTAGGCAATATGGCTTCTAAATATACAGGAGAAAAGGGACAAGAACTTAATCGGTCTTGAATATTGAAGTTACTTTGAGATCTTCAGAAATGTATTAAATCTTTTTCTTACTGTAAGTCCAGATGACCCTAAACACTTCCTCTGTACCACACATGGTATTCCATTTTAATCCAAAGATTCGGGTTTGGTGTAAAAAATATTAGAAAGTAGAAATGCCACAACTGGTATCCCATTTTAATCCATAGATACAGGATTAGTGAAAAAATGTTTTAGGAAGTAGAAGTACTCTATAATTCAGTGTCATCCCTGAGTGACAAAAAACACAGTGCTTTAGTAAGAAACAAAGACACAGTGAAAGAAAAGGTGACAAAAGTACACAGCACTGTTGTTACTGAAAAATGTACACTGATCCATTATTGGTTGCAAAAGTACACAGTGCTGTTGTTACTGAAAAATGTACACTGATCCATTATTGGTTACAAAAGTACACAGCGCTGTTGTTACTGAAAAATATGCACTGATCCATTATTGGTTACAAAAGTACACAGCGCTGTTGTTACTGAAAAATATGCACTGATCCATTATTGGTTGCAAGAGTACTCAGCGCTGTTGTTACTGAAAAATATGCACTGATCCATTATTGGTTGCAAAAGTACACAGCGCTGTTGTTACTGAAAAATATGCACTGATCCATTATTGGTTGCAAAAGTACACAGCGCTGTTGTTACTGAAAAATATACACTGATCCATTATTGGTTGCAAAAGTACACAGCGCTGTTGTTACTGAAAAATGTACACTGATCTGTCATTGGTTACAAAAGTATATAGTTCCTTTGTTAATGGCAAAAATACATCCTGCTTATTAAAAATTTTACAAATTGTTACAATGTATATCAGGTGTAAGGTAGATGAAGCACCGTGTTTATAAGCTCATTTAAACTCTGATGGGTTGAGTTGATCCATACATTTCATATACATGTATGGATTATCTGAAGAATTAGGCAGCAAGTGGAAGCTGGAGAAAGGACTGTTAAACTGTAATGGGTTTAGTAGGTCTATATATTGTTACATACATGACATACATGTATATATTACAATTACATTCAGAAGAATCGGGTTGTGATGGGAAGGTAGACGGAGCACTATGTGTATATAAGCTGTGATGGGTTGAGTTGATCAATATATTGTTATATATATGTATATATTACAGGCAGAAGAATTGGGTTGTGATGGGAAGGTAGACAGAGCACTATGTGTACTGTACAGGGCTTTATATTCGCTGTACGAAATTTTTGCGTTTCCAGTGTTGAATTTATTCGCGGGGTTTTATATTCGCGGATTCTTAGTTAAAATCATTATGTTCATTATATTCAGGTTTACAGTTAAATATTCGCTGGTATAAATTTTCGCGCTTATCATTTTAAACGCGAATAGCGTGAAAATTAATACCCCGCGAAATATAACAACCATACAGTATATAAGCTGTGATGGGTTGAGTTGGTCAATATATTGATATATATATGTATATATTACAGGCAGAAGAATTAGGTTGTGAGGGGAAGGTAGACAGAGCACTATGTGTATATAAGCTGTGATGGGTTGAGTTGATCAATATGTTGTTATATATATGTATATATTACAGGCAGAAGAATTAGGTTGTGAGGGGAAGGTAGAAGAAGCACAAGGAGTGATGAAGCTTTGTGAACAACTGAGAGAGGAGAGAAGACAGTTAGAAGAGGTATCTTGTTTGATTGTTGCCTGTAATATTTTTGTATAGGTGTAACTTTAGCATGAATTTGTCAAAGTATAGTACAGTATAGTTTGGCACTTTCAAATGCAAAAATGAGATGAGGGTTAAAGAAACATCTGCAATGAAAATAAGGGAGTAAAAAAAAAAATGAAAAATCTTAGTACCTCTCAACATATACATATTTACATGTTTTGTAGCTGAAGGTTACAGAAAATAAGAGAATAATAGAAAAAAACCAATGAAAAATAACAGTATCTCCCTACGTATACATTTACAAACTGTTAATGTGAAGAAAACTCAGATTTTGAATTTTTAAAATGATAAATTTTCCAAACTTTCTTTCTTGAAGCTTAAGTGTAAGTGCTTGTTTAAATTAGAAATTAGTAAATTTTTATAAGATATTGATGTGATCTCAAACTGTTACCTTTATTATGATACTATCACAGTTGAGTATGTTCCCAGCAGAACTGATAAATTTACTTATATATTTTTCAAGAATGTCTTTTCTCTATTGGCTTACCATAAAAGTTAAACAGATAAGTTATTGTTTGTTCTCTTAGGACAGACTCAGATTCAACTTCCATCCTTTAAACGTCAATGCACAAGCTAAACATCCAGAACAGAACATAATTCCATTGCGTTTCTGAAACTGTGCATTGTATATATATATGGAATATAGTACATTTTGTTTTTGATACAGACTTTATCACGGCCAGTATCAAGTGAGCCTGTAAGGGTGAGCTTGATTCGTTAAGCCGTGATAAAGTCTGTATCAAAAACAAAATGTCCTATATTTCCTTTTTTTTGGTAATTCATGAAATGATTAATAAAACTGCATATTGAGTGGGAAAAAGCTGAAATTTCTTTTTTAGCACAGTTAATGTATTGTTAATTGCAGCATTTTTATGGATTCTTCATTCAATGTATTACACATATGAATAGTACAAAATATGACGTCAGCATAGCAACCCGCACATGACGCCTTCACAGTGACCTTATAATTTTGTGATAATGTCCAGTTTGGTGATACTGAGATTATCAGTCTTTGTAGATCAAAGGAGATTCATACAAATTACCGATAAATTGTCATTGTCAGATTCGAAGTATTGCAGTGCAAGAAAACTTGCTGTATGTGTTTCTTTCACAATTATTTCCATAAAATCAGCCGGAAAATGGATTGAACATAGATTGATTGTTTTCAAACCTCTTTGCAAGATAGAAGTCAATCACCCAATTTTACTTTCTGTTTTGATGACCCATCCAAAATCGTAAAGTTTTATTCTAGGGCTGATATCTTCAAAATCTGTAAAACTGAAATGATATCTGTTAAATTTAATGATAACTATCTGAACAATTAGAAGAATGAATTTTAAAGTAGGTTTTAAAATGAAGATATTTATCTTTTCAGAGCAAGTTAGCTAATCAGTCCAATGAGCCTGAGAAAACTATGGAAGTCTGTACTGTCTGTGGGGCTTTGTTGGTTGTTGGAGATGTACAACAGAGAATTGATGAACATTTAATGGGTAAACAACATGCAGGGTATGCCAGGATTAGATCCTATGTGGAGGAATGGAAAAAGGTAAGTAGTGGATAGTGGTTTTTTGGAGACCTTATCCTTTTCGTTAAATTGAAAAAAATTGTTCTGGCAGAAATTCAGAATTTGGTGGTCCTCAAGTTTTTTCTTTAAAAAAAAATAAACCTTTTTGGCATGCTCAACTGAATGGGCTAAAGACACCTGTCATGTAGAGAGCACTATGAAAGGTGTTGTACACCTAAATGAAAAAAGATCCTGAGAGTTCAAGAGATTATCTACCCTTTTAAAGTACACAATCAAACTCCAATATCCATCTATTGGGGTTTAATTTGTAAACATTTTGCTTGTGCAAAAGGAAGATAGAGCCAGAACAGAAAATCATTGTGTGCGTTCAATTTATGGAAAATGAGCATTTTCAAGAATAATGTGTAAAGGAGAATTTTTTTTTATATATAAATGCCTAGGAAGTTCCTTAAAAAATACTTTAAAATTTAAATGCTTAGATAACTGAATTTGAAAAGATGTGCAAAAACTTAAATCTAAGCTATTTATTTTGCTATAATGTATTATGCCAGTGTTTAAATCAAAAAGAAACCAGTAATCTAATGTCGCACACTGTAATTTGTTAAATTTAGCTAAATAGAAAATCTTAACAGTTTTATTTGTAACAGTTTACTTTGCATGTCCTTTGCCTCCAAGAATTTCAATCTAAATTTGTATTCAACTGATGTTGATTTCATTTAACAGAAAAAGGTGATGGAAGATGAAGAAAGAGAATCTAGATTGGCAAAGGAGAGGGAGGAAAGGGAAAAGGAACGCGAAAAAGAAAGGGAAGAACGTAAGAAGAGAGAACAAGAAAGAGAAAAAGAGAAAGAAAAGGAAAGAGAAAAACAAAAAGAAAGGGAAAGACAAAGAGAGAAAGACAGAGAAAGGGATAGAGACAGAAAAAGGAGGTCTGAAAGTAGAGATAGACACAGGTAAATATAAATTTCAATTCTGTTTCCCTTCTGATAGCGTTGGATTTGAAAGTCAACTTGAAAGTTGATGTTAATGCAAATTTACTGTTTGTAGATAAAGATTTTAACAAGAGGCTTTTAGATGATAATTGATCCTTTTAGGTCAGATTAATTTGGGCAGTTTAGATAGATGTAAACCAAAAACTTGCATAATTTCAAATGTAACAAATATTTCAAGTGTATCAGTTGTAGGTTAGTCATGTTAATATAAGTTAAAAACATTAAATTTGTTTGATTTTATGTTCCTGTTCTATTTTTCGAGCCTGTTTTCTTTGAATTGTATATTGGAATAGAGTTTACACTGCTTTTCAATTGTGTTGGCCAATCAAATTTTAAAATGTTGTCGTTATCCTAAAAAATAACTGAGATAAAATGAAGGCTTTATACTTATTGAAAATTATATTTTGTGTAGGCGAAGAAGAAGTAGAAGCCGAAGTCGACATCGTCATAAATCAAGAAGTAGGTCACGTGACCGATCACGCCATCATAGGAGACATAGAACAAGATCAAGGTCTAGGGACAAGGATTCTTCTAGGAGAAGAGACAGGGATAGGAGAAGTAGAGATAGAAGAAGCAGAGATAGAAGTCGTGACAAGGATAGGAGAAGTCGGGACAAAAGTAGAGACAAAGACAGGAGAAGTCGGGACAAAAGTAGAGACAAAGACAGGAGAAGTAGTAGGGACAGAAGTAAAGACAGGTCAAGGTCTCATAGAAGTAGGGATAGAGATGGTCGTAGTCATGACAAGGACCGCAAGAGTAGGGAAGAAAGTAAGGAAAAAGATCAAAAGAGTAAAGAAATTGAAGATGATAAAGAAGAAGAAAAGCCTGGTAAGATTTACTAAGATCTTGTCATTTTGATTTGTTTCAACGTAAATTTTTATGAAAATATTTAGGTACTCTAATAATATTTAAATGAATAACTATAAATTTTATGCATGGTGGGTCCTTTTAAAAGTGCCTTCCGACCCCCAATACAATTAATTCTAGAATAGCCCTCAGTTTCGAAGTTAAAACATAGTTATCACTTATGGCAGATTTCCTGGATGATTAACGTATTTTATTTGCAATTCTCCAATGAACATACCAGTATTCCTCTAGTATATTCAAGCTTCTATAGAATTCTATTGTATACCAATTTGTCATCACTGGAGTATCAAGATAAACCCCTGCAGGCAGTAGAAATTGGTATACAATAGAATTCTATAGATGATTGATTGCTTGACGAGCAGACAAAAGACAGGAGTTTAGAAGGGGTTTTATAGGAATATTGTTATGTTCATTTTGAAGAATTGCAAATAAAATATGTTAATCATCCGTGAAATCTGCCATAAATGTAAAATATTCTAATATTGTAATGATATTTAAATGAATATCTATCTAAAATTAACTCTTCAGTTTCAAAGTTAAGACATCAATATCACTTATAATTTTAAGAATACATGACATGTGTACAGTGTATCTGTTGAAGGATTCATTTGTATATTTAAGTCTCAGATGATTTCGGTTCATTTTGATTTATATAACCTCAACTTTTCAAAAGGCCAATGTGTTTTCTTTCCATTACATGTCTGTTTTCTATCCTCCATAAACTTTTTACATTTTTCATCATTATCTCTGAAACTGACAAAGCAAATTCAAGCAAACTTTACAGGAGTGATGTTTGGAAGGTCCTTTACAAATATTGATCTTGATTGGATTGGATTGAAAGTTTTAACATGTGTTTAACTTTGGACCCAATGGGAAATTTTTTATCTCAAACACTGCTGAACCAATTGTATTTAAATTTGGTCACAATAGTCATCTGTGTATTCCATTAAAAATAGTGTCAGCATCTTATCCAAACAGTCAAAACATTGGACCCTATTAGAACACTTTCAAATATCTTTTCTGAAGCTACTGGACCATTGGCCACCACACTTGATCACAATTGTCCTTAGCTTGGTTGTTTCCCTTTAGAAATACAACATTAATCCAAGATGACTGCCAAAAGGGGGGCATATTTTAACATTGCTCTATTTTGGAAAACTCATTCAAACATCTCCTCAGACACTGCTATAGCAAATTTGTACCAAGATGTGTCAAGAGTCTAATCCAAGTTTAATTATTTGTTATTGGACCCTAAGGGAGCATTTTTGAAAATCTTCTTTGGTCACCAGCAGGACATATGGTTTAACATTAGACCCTAAAGCATAAGATAATCTTGTCTCTAACCATCAAGCAGTTGGTACCAGGTACCAGACCAGATCAAAAAAGTTCTTGTATGGCTTCTTTCAAACTGGGTCATTTTTAATTAACATGGTTTGGTTATGACTCAGGAGTTGGTAGCTGTCAAATGAAATCAAAGTTGATTATAATGATTTTTTGATGGCCAAATAAAATGTTGATTGAGTCAATCCCTCAGGCGAGCAATACCAGGCTTTCATGAGCATCCTGTTCTAAATGTATTAAAAAGAACCTTTGTTAAAAATAAATTTGACACTTAGTAATAAGATTCTTGATATCCATATCTGAGCCTTTAGGGACCAAAGAGGTGCAATAATCTCATTTTCATCTGAAATTATTAATGAGCAGGAAATATATATATATTTTTCAATAATGCTAAAGATATCTTCTTACCTTTGGTGAGGGGCATCGGTGTTTCACAAAACACATCTTGTTTCTATTACAGTTACAGATGAAGGTACAGAAAAAGATAAAAATGAAGAAAAAACAGATACAGGAACAGAAAATCTTCCAGATACCACAGATCATAATGAAAACACAGAAGAATCCATGCAATGAGGAAAGGTGACAAAAATAAAACATGGAAAACAAGGTAAGTGATTCCTGACCAAAGAGAGATAACTTCAGGATTAATGAAAGGTGAGTGAATTGTCGGGGGTTCTCATTACCTGGGTTTAACATTTGAAGCAAGTGAAATTGATAGAATTCAGTTTGATTTAGGACTAAAAACTAAGTATTAATAACCTTTGCAATTTCTTTTAAAATGTATTTGGCCGTTAAAAAAATTTCAACCCTTGATAACATAAGTTAACTGCCATAAAAATCGGAAAACAGATAGAGACCATCGTTTACAAAACCACTAGTATTAAACTTAATTATTTGAGAAATTAGTGATAAGCATTGTTGAAATATTGTTCGAAATGAATGATTTGATCCTAGCTAGATTTAGGAATTTGATTGTGAGATTTCCGGACTCACATTTTTCCAGTGATTAGTTACTACTGAACAGGAGGTTAGTCGAAACTGAACAAAAACACCTTTCCTAGTAAAGAAAAGAAAATAGAAGGTATGTTTTCAAGTAAACATGGAAAACACAGGTAAGTGGAACATCTTTTTGGGACCTACCCATTCTGGGGGATGCCGATTCCTTTGGTCAGTGATGCAGTGATTTATATCGGAGGTAAGACTGAAATCAAACAGAAGATGTTGGGTGCTGTGAACTTTACTCACTAGAGGTGAGTGGCAACTTTTGTTGTTACTATGGTAACTCAACATGAAATATATTTTAAGTGTTATTTGATTTCAGTAGAGTGTGTACCATTTTGAACAGTGTATTATGTGTGTTTGCATCAATAAAATCATGTTTATTTCGAGGTAAGATTTATTTTCTATGAGTGTAAATGGTGCAATTTTTTGTATGCAATGTATCTTACTCAAAAAAAAAAAAAAAATTGAAAAAAAACTTAAATGAAACAGCAAAGGAGGTTTTTAATTTTCCCCTACACCCATGATTCATGAAGTTTCATCTTTAGTAACAGTCTGGAAAAAAGTCAATGGGTTAAAAAAAAGAATCAATCATAATTATACTTGTTCATTCATATTATAAATTTTGGAATCATTATGCTTTTAAGCTATAAATTCAAAATCTGTCACTATGGTGTTCTTGAAGAAAAAAGTAGCCAGTGTTTAAAAGCTTTCCACATATGTGTTACTTGATGAGTTCAGTCAAATTACCTATGAAAATTTTTTTTTTTAAGTAATCAATTTGCAGCATCTGAATGTCAGATTTTAGTTCTAAGATACTGAAGTCTTTCTGTAGAACAAAAGAACAGGCAACAGCTGAATAATCCTTGTACTTCTTTAAATTAGAGACCCTGCTTTTTGATACTGTACTGTATTGTCTCTATTTTTTCGACACTTGAAATCACCATTATTTCTGGATTTTGATAAATAGTCGAAAAATAAGGTTTTCAAAAGTTTTGAGGTGAATTTTCAACAAAATTTGGCGATGGTAAATGTATTTTCATCAATGCCGATCTATACATGTAATGTATCCATTTTTTGAATAAATGAAATCTATCAAAAAATTAGGCTGTCGAAAAATTCGAATTTATTTCAAGTGTAGACAAATTTAGTCACTTGTATTCTTTATTATTTGTTCCTATATTGATGCTAATGTTTGTTTGTATTTATGTCTTTAAATACTGCGAAAACCTAAAAAAAAACTCCATAGGTTCAATCACTGACATTGTCAAAACCTCTTCTGCTGTGTTTATATTATTGCTTGTATGAACATATTGGTATTTTTACTTTTCATTGTGAGATGTCAGAATCATGTCTGTTGTTTTGTTTTTCGTATTCAGACAAAATCTCTTTCAACTGTTAGTAATGTGTTCTATTGATGTTTAAATTCCGTAATGTTAAGATTCAAGGGAAAAAAAATTAAAATTATCAACACTCTTTCCTGTATATAGCTTCACTGTGCATCATCACTACTTTATATACAATGTAGCTTCTTCAGATGGATGCCTTGTTTATATCCTAAGACAGAAAAACATAACCATATTTTGATATCATGGTATAGCTACAAGACAATAAATAAAAGACAAGCTACATATATATGCTGGTATCCATGTGGGGCAATGTGTTTCTTCCTTAAAATTTAAACAAGGCTCCAGTTTAAAATAGCTATATGAATTGTTGATGATGCACAATTTTTGACTATCAAATTAATTTTGCTTTGGAAAAGAGGTATTTCATATGACAGTTATGGTATGTAGATCATCATACATTTAATGTAAAATGGTTCAAGATATTTAAAGCTTATTGTTGAAGACCTCATGGAGACTTCATGATGAAGAACAACAATAAATGGGTTGTTCTATTGCATGGTTTTACCATGTATTTGTGGAGACTTTGTCTCAGAATTTTTGTTAAAATGATTGCAGAAAAATATTTTAAAATTTCAACATGTTCTAATAAAAACATTTATTTGAAGAGAAATTGACTTTTGAATTTTTAGGTACATAGAAATACAATTAGTGGTGCTTTCCTTTTGGTGTTCATATCAGAACATAATTTCAACTCTTTACAGCATGTTTGCCCCTTTGGTCTAAGCAAACCCTGGCAGTTCATTTGGTCTATATTTAAATTGGATTATTTTTTTTATCTCTTGCTTTAGGACAATCAAATTATTGCAATGTTTTTGAGATAAAAAGTTTTACTGAAATTGTTTTATGGGGACCCATTAAGTTTTCAATTGAAGAAATAGCTGTGTCTATGTCTAAATATTTAAATTTGACTTTCTTATGTCTAAATATTTAAATTTGACTTTCTTATTACTTTCATTGAGATGATGATCTGCATACTGTAATTGGTCGCATATTACCGCTAGAAAAAAAACTTTGAAATAAATTTTGTTAAATTGCAAGATATGATCATAAAGTCTTGTTTTCTGTTATTTTTGAAGTTTACATTGTAATCAACATGAACATTTGTGATTTGAAATAGCATGTTGTTTTGTTATTGTTTTGGGATAGTTTCCTTTTTTTGTGGTCCAAAAATTCTGATGATAACATACACTATAAGAGGACATGTAAATTTCCTTAGAAGAAAAAATGCAATTTAATTAATTTTGAATTAGGAATCATAATGGTTTTAATTGCTAGTTTCAAATCAAAACATTTTCGAGTAAAATCATGTTTGAAAATTGAAAGTCATGGAATCGTTTTGAGTTTGTCCAAAATCAAATTTCTGTTGGGAGGCAGCAGAGGTTACAGAATAACATTTCAACAACATATAACTCATTTATGGATATATATGAAATGAAAGCAGAAAAAAATACAATTAAATTATTCCATACCAATAAAGAAGAGATTGGAAATATACTGAGAACTGTTAATATGTCATGAAACATTTTCTTTATGGCACTGATTGAACTGAAAAGCTTTCTAGAAAGCAGAGAGTGTGGACAGGAGAATGCCATCAACCCATTCCTTATGGATGAGGGAACATTGTAATAGAGGTATACTACAACAACCCACCTTATTACAATCAAAATTATTAAGATTTTATATCTCAGGAATTACCTACAATGTTTATTATATATGATGCTGCTGACCTAATTTAAGCAAAGAAATTTAATATTTGCCTATATTCCAAGTCCATTGTTTTGTAGTTAACATGAAAATCTTATAAAACATTTCAGTGTTACTTTTAAATTGACAAATATAAAATATGTGAGAAGAAAATGAATTCCAATGTTTGTGACTTGTACCATAACTCTGGATAAATACAGCATGAAATGTTTTGAAAAAACGCAGGGATTAAGGACTGTAAGGACTGCAGATTGCCATTTAAACAAGTTATGTTTCTATAGTGTAGATCAACACTAATTATTTGGAAGACTAATAAGGAAAGATATTTAAAATCTTATAATTTATAAGTAACATAAGTAACCAATAGGATCTAAAAGTAAATGAAATTTTCATGGATAATTAATTTACCTTACTGAAATTTTTTGTAAATATAAAAAGGTCATTCTCAGTTTGATGAAGTAAATTAAGAGTTATTTTACAGTAGATCCCTATGACTTTGGTCATTTCACTATCAGATTTAAAAAGAGCTTGTAACTATTTCAAAAGCATGGTCACTGAATATTGTTTTAAACTGAAGTCTACAAAATACCTGGTCTTTTGGATATACATCTTTTCAGGTTTGACCATTCTGTTTACTTTTGTCCATTAGATACCTGGTCTTTTGGATATACATGTTTTCAGGTTTGACCATTCTGTTTACTTTTGTCCTTTAGTTTGGTCACACCTGAGCAGCTGATAATTTATCAGGTATTGTTGTGTAATTAGTTGAAAGGATTATATTCATTAACCATGTTAACCCTTTCCTTCATGAAAATGGTTCCAAAAGGGCATTTTTTGCAGAAGTAAATGGGACTCAATATTTAGAATGCTGCAGAATTATTGTCTTGCAAGTCAGAGTCTTGGCACTTGGCACAGTTGGACACCTGTCAGTGGTCTTTGGAAAACAGGTTCCAAAACCCTGGTACTGGTTGCCATGGAGACAGCAGGGGACCTCAAAATCGTAAAAAAAAACTCATATTTTTTGCATTTTTTCCCTTTAAAACATACTTCAAAAAACATTTTAAAAATAAAATGTTACTTGCACATGGCCAAGCAAGGTTCAACTTCAAAATATATGTGTTGAGGAATAGCTAGCACTATTTCATGATGTAGATAAGCCCCAGATTTGGTCTGGCGGCGAGGGGGCTAACACCCCCCTTTGAACCCCCAGACAGAGGGGGGCACATCCCCCCTCTGGGACCCCCTGACCCCCTGACATATCTTTTTGGTCCCCAATCGTGCGCGAAAAACACTCATTTTTTTGCCCAAGTTATATTCTGTTCAATAAGCCCATATCCTCATCCTAGGGTCTAATACAACACCCTCCTATAGCCCTTAAAGGAGGGGGGACCTAGAGGCGTCCAAAGGCGTCGTTATGAAGGAAAGGGTTAGTGAAAAAGATAGAACCTCCTTTTAAAATTGATAGAGCAATAGGAATTGAAATCTGTCCATGGCCATAGTGGATTGACTATAAAAAGGAGAAAATAAAAAAGGAAACTGTAAGCATTGTGATACATAATATTTTACCCTATTCCAATTTCTTTCTGAACTTAACATTTTGCCGTCCTAGATGAAAACAAGTACACTTGATAAATTAGGTTCTATAAAATTAAAAAAAGGGTTATTTGGCCATTTTATGACAAACAGTTTGGCACATTTTTTGTTAAATAATCATTATTCAAATTGCTTAAAGTAAGTTAATTTAAAATTTGAATTTATTTATTCTGTTTTAATTAAATAAAGGTGCAAGTAGGTATTTCCTGAGATTTTTTCTGGAAATTTCTTATAGAATATTTAATATTTTTATATTATTCTTAACACTGGTATGAAAAGTGCAGATTCATTATTGCTTCTGTTTGAAATCTTTAAAATTTGATGCAAATTTTTGGATGAATAGCCAATACATGTAATTGTGCTTGAAATATACAATTTAAACCAATTTCCTTTGTGACTCACAATTATTCTCAGATCGGACACATATTCACAATTGAAAAATAGTTTGATTTAGGCAGGATTCTGGTATAGTTGGGTTTTAGTTTCAACTTGTATCGGTGTACTTTTCATGCAATAGTTAAGAATAGAAATAATAATAACAAAGTCCACAAGATGCCACATATTTTTTCCGAAAATAAAATAAAACAATAGAAATCCCCCCAAATTATGTTTTAAGGACTTTCATTTTTCCAAGTAATTTTTAATATTTTGGTATTACTTTATGTTGAGCAGTTTTTCAACATTTTAAAGGTTTCAAAAGATTTTTGCTTTAATCATTTTGTTTCCATTTTCCCAATAGTAGTACTTTGAAGAATTTTTAAGTATTCATAGTAGTACTTTGAAGAATTTTGAAGTATTCACAGAATACTTCAAAATTCTTCAAAGTACTACTATTGGGAAAATGGAAACAAAATGATTAAAGCAAAAATCTTAGAACAGTGAAAGTGCCCTTCATATGCTGTTCTTTCTACAATTCGATTTTTATACGACCGCAAAAATTTTGCGGTCGTATTATGGTATGGCGCTGGCGTCGGCGTCGGCGTCTGTGGACAGCATAACTTTAGTTCTAGTGAACGGATTGTTATCAAATTTTAGTATGATGTTTGTTGGCACAAGCTTAAGCCCGGGTT
>MJUU01043626.1:445-12328 GCA_002080025.1 Modiolus philippinarum | reverse complement strand
CGCAACAAGAAAAAACATGATTATTCTGGTACCAGAAGATGTAACCGGTCAAGATGTTCCACTTGCCCTTTTACATGGGAAACTAACGAAGTCCAGGGCCCCAACAATACCTTCCGGATTAACAACGGTTTTTCTTGCCGAAAATTTAGTTTATGCCATCAAATGTAAACGCTGTTCTATGGTGTACGTCGGAGAAACTTGTCGACGCCTCGGTGATCGTTTTGTTGAGCATTTACGCTCCGTTAAGAAACAGGATGATTGCCCAGTCGGCAACCATTTTCGAAAACCACATCATAATGAACTCGACATCATACACTTTTTGGGCAGTATTCGTCCAAAAGGTATGAATGTAAAAAACAGTTCTATTCATAATTATTTTCATATGTCTGTCTGATCTCATCTGGTCTTTTATTATTATTATTAATATTATTTTGATTATTTATATTTACAATTTTACATATACATCTATTATAACATTTATATTGATGACAAAGTTCGAGTTGTTGCATTTACACAGTGTACCTTTATTTACTATTCTGTTTTCGATTAGGTTTAAGATCAGCGTGTTTACAATTCAGTCACGCATGAAATTACTGAGTAGTTTAATCTGCCATTTGTGTTGGACACGTCTACTCTACTTTTCCTTGTCCCTGTTTACCACAGATGAAGGTCTTAGTGACCGAAACATTTGACCTACTTCTTTTTACTTTTTAAACTTTTTATGGTGTTTTATCTCGACATATTTTTACCTTTTAATCGTGGCTCACCACAACTATATTTTTTAATTTTTTGAACTACTTGTAGCCATTGCGCAACACTTTGTTTTATTATTTTTCTTGTGTAGTTCCCTTGCAAATTGTTGCATGTCATTATGATTTTCAGCCTTTGTAGGTGTTTCCTGTTATTCATTTTTAACATATATGAAATATATTGCTAGGAGCTTTATCTCAGAGGGTATGGCTTATCATTCTCTAACCCATCTATCACATATTTGCATTTCGAGTGGTTTAATCAATGGCTTTACAATTTCTATAATTGGTTAATTAAGGTACTACATATATGAAAAAGATCAGTTGTTTTTTACTAACAATGAAATAAAATGTAACCATGATCAGTTTGTAATCACTCTTGTTTCTGTTAAACTATAAGGACGGTATTTTAGCTTTATCCTGCCATTGAAATATTTATTATTTAATAGTGAAGGATTTATATAAGCAACTGCTGGTGTTAGGAAATCACTTTATTTGTATGCATGCATTTATTTTTTTCAAATTTAATAATCCACCAAAAGCCTCCTTTCACCCCTCTATTTTTCATAGAGTAAACTTTTTCTACTTTTTACATTGTACCAAGTGAGAGATTATTTTATTGTGTAAAAATATTTTTGTTAGACAATGCATTTATTTAATTTATATTTTACAATTTTCAGTGTTTTTCACTATACGGACTTTTTGTATTTGTTAAAATTTATGTACTTTATTTTAGTTAATTACAAATTGTACATAGCTGCGGGCAATAAAAGGATTATCTGTCTGACACTTTGGCATGTACGAATGAATGCATTGTCTAACAGCTATTACATCCCAGCTCTTTTGTTCTAACTGGGATGATCTGAGTCGGATCACCTAAGCAATCTCACCCAGGTTAGAGCAATGGACATTTTTACTTTTTATGTTTTTGTTAAGGCCGGATTTTGATAACTGTTCAGTTGTTTTGGACTTTACTTATCCATGAAATTTTCAAAGATAAAGATTTTAAAACATTGAAAAATGTCATTGTCCATAGTGGGATTCGAAGCAGGGTTGTTTCCTTTACTAGACTTCTGCCTTACCTATTACACCACGAACTCGTTGCAATTACCGTGTTAAAAAATCTTGTACAGTATAAAGAATCACTGTGGGGCACAATAAGGATATATATTATTATTATGGTATAGAATATTCATTTCATGACATTAAAGCATGAAAATAATTTTTAAGAATGTAAATCGGTTTTCCTTCATTCAATATATTAGCTGGAATGTAAAATAGTTATCACACTCTGACTTGGTGTGCCTGTATAAGCTCACCCCTCCGGCCTCCGGCCGTCGGGGTGACCTTATACAGACACACCGCGTCCTCTTGTGATAAAAATTACAGATAATCCTTTACTTAGTATATGGAAAAAGTAGAAAAAGTTTGCTTTATGAACAATAGAGGGGTAAAAGGAAGGCTTTTGATTGGACGAGAGAATGTAAGTATGTGATAAAACTGGTTCTGTGTTAAGCTACTTCATACAAGTAAAAGCCCTTTGGCAATAATCAGTTGTTTTTTACCTACAATGTACTCAGTTTGTAGTCACTCTTGTTTCTGTTATACCATAAGAACGGTTATAAAGATTTATAACGCCAAGTTTTCTTTCATTCGACTTGATGAGTGTCCTGTGTTTGTCTATATGTTGTAATCGTCCACTAGCTTAAGACATTAAGGCTTTTGTGGGCAAAGGATGATAGTGATTGTAAGAGCACTTTGCCAGTTTAATCAATATTTGTTGACAATCCCGCACCCATGAGCAATGAAGACATGGATGTAGCGTTGTTCGACAATTAGCAAAGAATTTCGCTCAAACCGGTGCTAGGGGTCGTCTTGAACTTACTATTAGGTATGAGCAAAGCTCATTGTTGAAGGCCTCATGGTGACTTCAAGATGAAGAACAACAATAAAAGCGTTGTTCCTTTGCTTGTTTTTTACCATGTATTTACTCCATATCCTTTCATTCACCATTTACGACTGGAGTTTGTCTCTCCTGCAATGCGGAGTCCGTAAAAAGATTCCCCTATGCGAGAGATGTATGCTCTCTATATATTTCAGTTATGGTGTACTTGTGCGTGGGAGAATTTCTCATATGGACATACTATTCATACTTTCAAATTTGGCATTTATATTTGTAATTTTGAAAAGTAATTCTGACCACCTGTTCTAAGTGCCCACATCTTTCTATTTTATAACGCCAAGTTTTCTTTCATTCGACTGCCCTGTGTTTGTCTATACGTTGTAAATGTCCACTAGCTTAAG
Source organism: Modiolus philippinarum (assembly GCA_002080025.1). NCBI lineage: Eukaryota > Metazoa > Mollusca > Bivalvia > Mytilida > Modiolidae > Modiolus > Modiolus philippinarum. Next base: position 9,275 of record MJUU01043626.1, on the reverse strand, counting down.
ACACTAGTGCTTTTGTCGGGCAAAGGATGACAGTGATTGTAAGAGCACTTTACCAGTTCAATTAATGTTTGTTGACAATTCCGCACCCATGACCAATGCAGACATGGATGTAGCGTTGCCTGACAATTAGCAAAGAATTCCGCTCAAACCGATGCTAGGGGCCGTCTTGAACTTACTATGAGGTATGAGCAAAGCTCATTGTTGAAGGCTTCATGGTGCCTTCAAGATGAAGAACAACTGAAATATATAGAGAGCATACATCTCTCGCACGGGGAATCTTTTTACGGACTCCACACTGCAGGAGAGACAAACTCTACTCGTAAATGATGAATAAAAGGATATGGAGTAAATGTACATGAGACAAAGTCTCTACATATACATGGTAAAAACAAGCAAGGGAACAACGCTTTTATTGTTGTTCTTCATCTTGAAGTCACCATGAGGCCTTCAACAATGAGCTTTTCTCATACCAAATAGTAAGTTCAAGACGGCTCCTAGCACCGGTTTGAGCGGACTTCTTTGCTAATTGTCGAACAACGCTAAATCCATGTCTTTCCTGGTCATGGATGTGGGGTTGTCAAGAAACATTAATTAAACTAGCAGAGTGCTCTTACAATCACTGTATGTATTTTTTCTTTCAAATTTAATAATCCACCTTCCTTTCACCCCTTTATTTTTCATAGAGCAAACTTTTTATACTTTACATGAACCAAGTGAGAGATTATTTTATGGTTTTAAAAATATTGTTGTTAGACGATCCATTTATTTAATGTATATTTTATAAATTTCAGTGATTTTCACTAACTGGGTTTTCCGTATTAGTGAAAATGTATGTACTTTAATTACAAATTGTACATATATCGCTGCAGGCAATAAAAGGATTATCTGTCTGACACTTTGGCCTGTACGAATGAATGCATTGTCTAACAACAATTTTTAAACAATAAGATAATCCCTTACTTAGTACATGGAAAAAATAGAAAAAGTGTGCTATATGAAAAATAAGGGATGAAAGGAAGGCTTTTGATTGGACGAGAAAATGTAAGTATGTGATAGGTATGTATTATCTAACGACAACTCTTAGCAAAGTAGAAAAAAGTATGATCTATGAAAAAAATGAGATTTTTTTTTCTTGGAGTCTTACCGTTATTTTTTGCAATGTATCATTACAGGCAGTTTGCACCTGATTTATATATCATGCAAAGTACAATTGAATTGCACAAATATTATCAGAAAACAAAATGTGCAAAATATACATTTACAGCTTACTTAATGCAAAGTTAACCTCTTGCTTTAATCTAAGTTGGGTATGTTAAGCAAGGGTATGTTGCCCATAACTTGAGGTCATCACTACAGAAGTTTTACGGTCGACATCACGATCTTGTGGACCGCTATGAGATATCTGTTACCCAGATGACAACAGATCTTTCTCTTTGCCACTAAAGTTTGATTTTCCTCTACCGGATTTGACTTTACGACCAGAGTTGACATGTTCAACACGGCGGGTGTCTTATAAGAAGCAGGAGATGCTTACTCTAACGGTGCACCTGATCTCACCCATGGTTTTCATTGGGTCCGTGTTGTTCATTTTTGTATATGTGCGTGTCTTCATTTTCTTTTCTGTGCCGTGCTCATGTTATGTCTTCGTTTCTTCGTTTTTCTGACGTTGCCATTGTCCTCAGACTGACGGTTCGGTTCTCACTTACTTTTGGACTCTTGAGCAAAGAAAATACGGATAAAATTCATAATAAGGAATAGCATTATACCGAAGTTACTGTGAATTTAGTTTCTGCATATGCAGAAATTATGCTTTATTTTAATCGATAGTTTTCTTGTTCTCCCATTTGTGTTGTTCCCGATTCAGAAGTACATGCAGCTAGCGACAGTGCACTTGGTAAGACTCCAATTTTACCTTAAAGGCGGGAAACTTTCAGATATGGAAAAATTCCAAATCATGGCCGACATATTTCGATGTGTTCTGTGTAAAACATCAAAAAAGGTTACGCCAGATAGACATTACAATGGTCATATAAATGCGGAATACTCTACGTTCTTTGTTTTGTTTTTGGTTTCATCTCTACTGGAGATATTTGAAGTCTCTGTGTTGTCAGACATTGTTGTTCACCATGTTCCATTTAATATTGTCACTTTTGTTACATCGATAATATTTCAAAGGATTTATTTTTAAGCTGAGAAAGAAAAAAGAAAAACATCATACGACACAAAGTTCTAAACAAAATACCCGAGTCACTGTGAATTTACTTTCTACGTACGGCGATTTCGACAACTTTTGTTTCTTCAGTGCAGATCAAATCATAAACATTTGGAAATTCATAATCCAAAATATGTGTCAAAAGCTGACAGAAAACAATTAACCAATAGAATATGAAAAGAAAATCCAAAATCAGCTAATGACAGAGCTATGGAGGGATACTCCTTAGTTTTAAACAAAATTTCCTAAAATTTAAATATTTGAAATATTGCAAGTTTTAAGATTAAATCGATTTTTGGGCCAGCACCGAAGTCCAGGCTACGGGCTGGTGAAAACTCTCGGAGAATAACAGTCCATAAGCAGGGGCATCGGCCCAGTGGTAATAAATAACAAAATATCGAAGGTACTGAGAATTAAGTTATTGAATATGGCCATTTGGAAATCAATAATCCAAAATATGTGTAAAAAGCTGATAAAGAATACATTGCTAATATGATCTAAAAAGAAAAGCCAAAAATCATCTAACTACAGAGCTATTCAAGAGGGAGATACTACTTGGTTTTGAACAAAATTTTCCCAAAATCTCTAACTGACGATACAAGTAATTTCTAAGTAAATTAATTCTTCTGACCTTGATACAGCATATTGTAAAATTCCGTTTTCTATTCAGGGGTAGTTATAATTGCCTCGAAGTATTCAGACTAGTGCCTTGCCCAGACTCTCGTTGAATATGTACTATTATTCTCCTGTAAAAAATGTGTGATGAATTTATTATGCCATGTTTTATTACTTTTGACTCGATGATTGCCTTGTGGTTGTTTATATGTTGTACTGTAATTATCTTCTGTTGGGTCTTTTTGTCGGACAACGGATGACAGTGATTTTAAGAACATTTCTCCAGTTTATTTTATGTTTGTTGACGATCCCGTATCCATGACATGATAAACATGGATGTAGTGTAGCTCGACATCTAGCAATAAATGCCGCTCAAACCGGCGCTAGGGGCCATCTTGAACTTACTGTGAGGTATGAGCAAAGGTCATTGTTCAAGGCCTCATTGTGACTTAGAGATGAAGAACAACAAAAAAGCGTTGTTCCATTGCTGGTTTTACCATGTATTTGTAGACACTTTGTCTCATGTACATTTACTCCATATCAGTTCATTGATTATCAAACACTGCACATTCAATTTTAGCGTTTCCAAAGGACAACCTGCACAAGTAAGTGATTTAGTTTCAAATTAAGTTCTTGTCATTTATAACCGATTATTCTTTTAGTATTTAATCAATTCAGTAATAACTTTCAAGTGAGACTAGAGGGGGAAGTATTAAGGTAGATAGAAGGCTGTCTGATCCTTGCATCCGAGAAAATCCCGAATTCCAAAGATTTATAATTCAGTTCTGAATCCCGAAAATAATGTCTCAAATGAGAGTTGATCATGAAATTCCGCTTAATAAAATGGATGACCCAAATGTTCTTTCACACTCAGGTATAGGGTTATTGCGTTTGAAATTGACAAATCTGGGTAAAATGGTATCGAATCCATGTATTTAATTGAAGAGACAGTTGAATATTGAACGGACAAACAATCGATACTTTTAAATAAACTAAAAAAGCTCTACAGAATGTTTTCAATAATGTTGTCAAAATGTTGCAGTCTCTAACTGTCGAAAAGTATAATTAACTGAAAGGGAAATATTTGCAAATAAGAATCCTTAAAAAAGAATCAACGAGGAAACATTTTGGGGCATCTTCTCTACCCATTAGTCTTTACATCATAACTATGAAAAAGAAAGGAAATGGGTTAAATGTCAAGGAGACAACATCCCATCTCCAGGTTAAAACGGCCCAAAACAAAGCATCTAGGGGTTGTGTAATTTGAAAACTGTAATTTCCACATGCATTAATTAGTATTAATATTTTGTAGAATGGAAAAGTAAAGGAACCCGTGCGATGTATACTCTATAATCATACAGGGACACGGCATGTGGTTATACTCGGCAATTCCAGTCCAAAAATGGATCAACATCAAATGTCTACATGAGATATAGTACATGTACTTATCCGATGAAGTGTTGAAATTCCTGTGTGGTTACTTTTAAAAAGAAAACATTCTGCTTTTACTGCCGATCTCCAATTTTGCAAAGAACCAATAAACTTAAAACCAAATGCTGTAACATCTGTCCATAAAAACACATTGTTAGTGGATGTTATATGTATGAACAATATTTAAATGCTTTTTAAAGATCTTATTCCTTAAGTGTTCTCTGAAATGACATTTTCACGAAGCTTTTGCGTTTTGCTTTATTCACCGACGTTAATTTGGGGCAATATAAAAGTACCATATCGTGTTAGGTGGAACCCCGATTTTAAGTTACTTTGATTGGTGTAAGTTCCCCTTATTTTTGGTCCTCTTCTGCAATAGACGCATACAGGTCAAAAAAGAAAAGTCTGGTATCAAATGTTATATGCAGAGACTATATTTATTCCCACTGGGTCGATGTTACTGCTTGTGGACTGTTAGTCCCCTAGGGTATTCACTAACACAGAAATCAGTACTTCGGTGCTGACCCGAATGCTGATTTTGTTTGGAAACTTGAAGGTACTAAATCTGAGAAAATTTTGTTAAAAATTAGGGGCATCTCTCTCTTTCATAGCTATATCCTAGGCTGATTTTTGGCTTTTTATGTAGATCATTTTGGCGATTTATAAATTTTTGGTAATGGTCTTTCAAATGTTTTGACTCTATGTGCACTGAAGAGACATAAGTTGTCGAAATTGCCATATGGAGAAACTAAAATTACAGTATTTTCGGTATTTTTTGCTATATCATACTTAGATGTTTTTACACAATTAAGCAGGAAAAGTTCAACCTTGACCTAGTTATAGGTGTGGAAAAATTATTGCTTTAACAACCAACACTGGCCTGTTCCATTTGTTCTGTATCTGACTTGTATGACTGCTTATATTATTTTTAATAACTTATAACAGTAATTTAGACGTTGTAGAGTGATGAACGTTGTAGTGTGAATGCTTTACATTGGTGATTGGAGTTCAAGTCCAACCTTTAACGATGATTCTAATTTGACGATATTCTTTGATTTTGGAAACAAAGCTATGCTCTAATTCCAACAATATTTTAAGCACATGCGTAAATGTTTTATTAAAGGACACTTTTAATGTACAGTTTCACTTTTTATTCATTCAGTATTATTATCACAATCACCATTTTTTTTATCGCCAATGTACACCACATATCACCTGAATACACAGTATTCTAATATGACGCTCTTCTTTTGCTATGCTCTTAATTCAATATGCACGTATGTACGTATTGTATAATATCAAAATATTCTTTTATGTGCACCTTGCATATTTCATTTTCTGCTAATTTTGTGAAAAATAAATTGTTAAATAATTAATCACCCAGAAAACTGCATCAAATAATAGCAATAATAGAAATTTACTACAGTTACTGAATTTAAGACTCGAGACTGAAATTGACATAACCGTAAGGTAGAAACGAGTGTTTTCTTGTTATGAATAGTGAATGAAAGGATATGGAGTAAATGCACACGAGACAAAGTCTCTACAAATTCATGGTAAAAACAAGCAAAGGAACAATGTTTTTATTGTTTAAGTCACCATTAGGCCTTCAACAATGAGCTTTGCTCATACCTCATAGAAAGTTCAAGACGGCCCCTGGCACCGGTTTGAGCGGTATTTCTTGCTAATTATCGAAAAACGCTACATCCATGTCTTTACTGGTCATGGATGAAATCTTATCATGCTTTACAATTTAATTGTGAAATTTTAAATTGCTCACGTTGATAAAATTATAAATATTAGTTATATTCCTTTTCCTTTTTGATTCAAATATAACTTCACTAAGCAGTCAACAAATAAGAAATGTAACCAGCTCACACTAAGAGGTTAAATGTACACTGTTGCAACCTGCGACAAAGAAGCGACGAGTTGTGTCAAAATTATATTCTGGTGCATCAAGGGATTGGCCCGTCGATAATGCACCATCGTTAGTACAAATAATTAAATACCGAAGTTATTTGTGAATTTTTAATTTCTGCATATGCGCTGTCTCTTCAGTGCAGATAAAATCTAAACGTTTGGGAGACCATAAACTCGAAAATGTGTTAATACTGATAGAGAACAAATAGCCAATATGATCTTAATGTAAAGCCAAAATCAGCTAATGACAGAGATTTGCATGAGGGAGATACTCCTTAGTTTTCAACAAAATTTACAAAATATCAGATATTGTAAGGTTCCAAATAGAATCGGCATGTCAAATACCCTCGGGGACTAACAGTCCACAAGCAGTGGTATCGACCCAGTGGTAACAAATTACCGAAGTTACGGTTAAAGCAGGGTAATTCTACTGTACTACAACTATCTAATGAATTACTACAACTATCTAATGACAGAATCGACATCGATTAGGATGATTCAAATGAGAAGTAGCATTGAACAGCAACATGTACCTGATGCAGAACTTCAATGGTGTAGTGTGTTCTATAAAAAAGCAATTGAAAAAGGTCAAGTCAAAATGTACGAACTAAATATCGTCACGGACTCATTTTGGCAAAAGCCAAATATACCTGATGGTCCTTCTACTGGATCGTCTGCTTCAAACTTTGACTGGAAGTCTTTATGTTTATTCAGAACATTACGGGCATTGTGGCTTGAAAAAGAGGCCCATAGGTAAAGTTATAAACCAGTCTATTTTGAAAAACTTTTGTGCAAGTTATGAATGATGCGGCGATTGGGTCCTTATCCGATGGAATTCTAATGTTGATTTGGTTGCTGTTGGTGCTCAGAACTACCGTAAATGTCACCTAGCATTATTCAACTAAGTCGCAGTGTTTGAACCTCTTGATAAACGTCAAAAATGTTATCATTAGGATGGTGTCGATAGTCCAGGTTATCAATCACATCGACTAGAAGAAAAGCTGAAAAGTCATTATGGGGATAGAGTCATACTAAAGCACAGACTAGTGATAGCCCTAATGTCATACTCACGGCAAATACAGCAATTAAATCCCTTAGTTCTACTGTCGTATCCCAAGCACAGGGTTTCTAACCGAACAATGTGAGGTTTTATCTGACAACGTCAAATTTAGGCCGCTTCTATTCTAAGGGCTGATATCAATGGTACTCTTGATATAGAATTGTGGTCTAGCAGCGACAGTGAAGAAGGGGATATACGAATAATATTTCATGCCTCAGCTGCTGCTTCATCTGGATTTTAACGCATACTTGTTCATTCTCTTGACACTTATGTTACCGTTCTCCTTATTCACTTTTAGTTTGATATAGGTGTTAAGATCGGGTGAAACTGTCTAAAGGTTGCCGATCTATGCCATTGTAGGTAAGATGGAACTTAACTTGTGTAAAGCTTTGCCTGTCTTTCATGCTATAACTAGTTGCGATTCAACAAGTTGCCTTGTAAAACAAGGAAAGGTCAGACCTTGGACACGTTTAAATCTAATATATGGACATTTTCTTCTCTCTCCAAGCTGTCTATACGTCCCTTAGATTAGATAACAGGTAATTTGGAAAAATATACGTCCCTTAGATGAGATCATAGGTAATTTGGAACAATATCTCTCGCGTATTTACAACGGATCTTCAACAAGTTATACTTGAAACAAAATGCGGTATATACTATTTGCAAAAAAGGGTCACAGAATGAGCTTTTATCCCGACCTAGAAAGCTCTATTGCAGCAGTTCAGACAAACAGAATACCAAACTTTAATTTGGCTATTTTCGTTGCAGCCAAATTCTGCAATACCAAATCCAGATGGTCGGAGTGGAGAAAAAGTGATGATGGATTTCTTTGTCCCATACTTCTTAATTGACCCAATACTTAAACAAATCAGAGAAATTGTCAAGTTTGATTTAAAATCCTCAAACTGCGCAGGTCGGTGTTCTTGTAAAGCAGCCGAATCACGTTGTACTGAAGCTTGTTTGTGAGAAGGTGACGAGAATTGTCGCAACATTTACGAGAACAATGTAGTCGGTAGTTACAACTTATCATTTGATGAAGAATCGGCCTTCACCTGTGTACTCGTGCGGAAACGAACCTTCCAGATTCAATAAAGGAAACTTCTTTTGTTTAAAACGTACAGTATCTTATACAAAATGGAGGCTGCTTCGAAGCAATTCGTGAAAACACAACTAAACAAACAAGTAAGTTATCTGGTGGAACTGTGTGAAAAGAAAAAAAATACCGAAGTAAATTCTGTAAATTTGGTTCCTGCATATAACAACTAATGTCTTTTAAGTACAGATAAAATCTAAACATTTGAAAGACCATAAACCCAAAGATGTTTTAAACTGATAGAGAACAAATAACGAAATATGATCTAAATGGAAAGCCAAAATCAGCTAAGGACAGGGCTTTGCATGAGGTAGAAAAATATCTACATGTTACGGACTATACGTGTATTTGGACCTTAAGCGTACGGCCCAGAGCGTATGAGTATTTTTTTTTTCAAAATACGTATACGGTCGGACCATTAATATGTGAATCTTATTTATCACACATTTAGTACAAATGTGCACGTTTTTGCATGTCAAATAATAGCCGGAAGTCAGAT